>LTAE01006427.1:0-17521 GCA_001647135.1 Pontederia paniculata
CCCTCTCCCCTCTCCGCCTCCTCTCCTTCGCCACCCCGGAGGAGGCCGCCGCCGATCGCCGCCGCCGCAAGCGCCGTCTCCGCATCGAGCCCCCTCTCTCCTCCCTCCGCCACCAGAACCCGCCGCAGCAGCAGCGAGTCCCACCAGGTCCGCGCACCGCGCAGAACCCCAACGCCCCCAAGCTCCCCGAGCCCGTCTCCGCCCTCGCCGGCAGCCGCCTCAAGCTCCACAACAACATCCTCACCCTCATCCGGGAGAACGACCTCGACGAGGCCGCGCTCCTCGTGCGCCATTCCATCTACTCCAACTGCCGCCCCACTGTCTACACCGCCAACGCGGTCCTCCACGCCCTCCTCCGCCAGTGCCGCTACGCCGACCTCCTCTCCCTCCACCGCTTCATCACCCAGGCGTCCGTCGCCCCGACTGTCGTCACCCACAACCTCCTCCTCCAGACCTACTGCGATTGCCGCAAGACCGATACCGCCCTCGAGCACTTCCGCCTCCTCCTCAAGGACGACGCCCCCGTCCTCCCCTCGCCGACCACCTACCGCATCCTCGCCAAGGGGCTCGTCGACAACGGGAAGTTTGACCAGGCCGCAGAGCTGAAGGACGATATGCTCGCGAGGGGGTTCTTCGCCCCCGATCCCGTCGTCTACAACCACGTCATGTACGGGTTCGTCAAGAACCAGGATCCCGATCGGGTCATAGCTCTCTACGAGGAGCTCAAGGAGAAGCTTGGCGGCGAGCTGATCCTAGATGGTATCGTGTACGGGAATCTCATGAAGGGATACTTTATGAAGGGGATGGAGAAGGAGGCTATGGAAATCTACGGCGAGGCCTTGGGAGAGGGGTCTAAGGTGCGGTTCAATGCCCTAAGCTATAACACTGTGTTGGATGCATTGGGCAGGAATAGGAAGTTGGAGGATGCCCTGAATCTGTTTGATAGAATGTTGAAGGAGCACAATCCACCCATCAGGCTCGCCGTGAACTTGGGAACGTTCAATGTGATGGTGGACGCATACTTTCTGGCGGGAAGGTTCCAGGATGCAATTACAGTCTTTGGGCAAATGGGAAATAAGAAGTGCACCCCGGACACATTGTCTTACAATAATCTCATTGATCAGTTGGGGAAGAATAAGCTGGTAGGCGAAGCTGAGGACCTATTCAGAGAAATGGAAAAGCTCGAGATTAAACCTGATGAGTACACTTATGTTTTGTTGGTGGAATCATGTTTTGGAGTGGACAGGGTGGATGATGCTATTGGGTATTTTGCAAAGATGATGGAACAGGGGTTGAGGCCGAATGCAGGTGCATATAATAAGTTAATGGCTGGGATGGTTAATGTGGGCAGACTCGATGAAGCAAAGGTGTTCTTTAACCAGATGCTGGAGAAGGAGGTACAACCTAATGTCAACAGTTATGAGCTTTTGCTGAAGGGTTTCATTTCAGCTGGACGCTTGGATGATGGACTTGCAACACTCAAGGATCTACTGTTGGATGAATCTGTGGTTTTGAGTGAAGAGATGAAGGAATTTGTGGAGGAAGCATTGAGGAAAGAAGGTCGGGAGAATGACATGGGCAGATTATATGAGGATGTTGAGCAGGAGAAGGCCGAGAGACGTGCCCGGGAGGCAGAAGAGAAAGCAAAAGCTGAAGCTCTTGCTAGAGAAGAGGAGGAAAGGAAGAAGAGAGAGGCTGCAGAAAAGGAAGCAGCTTCTGCGAGGGCAAGTGCTGCTGCTATCGAGGCAATACTGGGGCGGAAAACAGAAACTGCCAAAGAGGAATCCCATGCTGCTCAACCTATTGTCAGCGGATTGCTTAATGAAGAGAAAATTGATAGTGGATCAGCTGTTGGGGAATCAGAAACTGTGCCTGGTGATCAAACTCCTGAAGCAGATGTGTTAAAAGAAGTTACAAACGCTAGCAGCTTAGATGAGGAAACAAAGGTTCTGTAAACAGTCACAGTTTCATTCAGATTCTAGGTGTCTGTTGGTTCTTAAGCTAGAATATAGTTGATATTTATTTTGGAAGTAGCATAAGATAATGGCAAACTAGTCAAATTTCGTATGCACTTCTGAACAGTGATTGTTGAAATTGCATATCCATGTCTAGTTGAACTATTCAGCAGTCAAAACTTCTTCAAGTATATGTTAATGAAATCGATGAAGTCTAAAACTTAGTTTGTTCGTATTAGTCATGGTTTCATCTGCAAACCTTCATCCAATGTTGTTTCTACTAAGATAACTTTGTTCTCTAGAAGCTAGTTTTGTAGCAACTAGATGACTCACCTAGTCCATGAAACTTCCAGACTTTTTTGAACTTGGAGCAATGCTCTGTCTTGCATAAATAATAAAAGCCCAGTCACTGAACAATGCTTTCATCTGCTTGTGTTATCTTGTCCTTCTGGCGGATATTTTGAGTCATATTGTGTTTCTTAATTTCTTTTCAAGAAACCTCTTCTTTAGAGTACGCATTGATATTTATTGTAGATATGCAAGTAACGTGAATTGTTTTCAATGGTCCTTTTATGATCCAAGTTTTAAATAATTCTGATAAATTCCAAGTATTTTGTCTTAGGACTTATTTTGTGTAAGACTTCTAGTTCATTTTTCGAGTCCAGTTACTCCAGTAAGTTATCAAGTTGCCTAAAAGAAGAAAAGAAAGGAATGAGATCGCATCTACTTACATTCACCTAGGCCTCATTAGGATCGAATAACGCTTGCACTAAAAGAGTTGGCTAAATTTGTCAGATAAGATGCATTAATTCGTAAAGATCATTAGTTGAAACATGGATTTTTTTTGTTATGTAGCATAAAAACAAACACTGAAGTCACAAGCCAAAATAGTCCTGAACGGCTCTAGGATCATTCTGGGTACGAGCCATGCAAATTTTATATGCAGCAATTTCGTCGCTACTCCCTAAGATAATGGAGTCAAATTTAGATTAACATATGTATAAGGACCCTCTATCTAATTAGCTCACAATAACTTGAATTCAACCAAGCATGTGTTCACGCCACTGACAACGTGTCTTCCTCTACTCACAAATAATACATTGATTAGTCATTATGTAACATGGGTAAGCATGATGCAGTATCACAGACAAGGAGAACAGATCGCACAAATAGGGTTGAAGTCTTAGCTACACAAATTGGGAATGCACACTCCAGAATCCTGATTCTGCTGCTCCTTCCATATCCTGCCTGTGACTCGCAACTTGAGTTCTTTCCTGTCGCCACCAGAGAAGAAGAGCGCCATGTTCCTTTGTATGATCAGACCATCATGGCTGTCCCGGACCTTGCGGTGGCTGTCACGAATGCTCCGAGGGGTACCTTCCCAAATGAGCTTCCTGCCATTTGCCCCCACCTCAAGGCTGTAGCTAAAGTTCCTTGCCTCAGTTTCATCACCCATGAAGCGTAAAAATGCCATGTACACTGGAGCCATCCCTAACTGAAAGGCTTCAAAATGCAGACAGAAGTAGTGCCCGAAACAATGGAAGACCTGAACACCAAAAGCTGAACTATGAGAAAATATTACCCACAATCGAGACAAAGTAAAGAGAAATGAAGAAAACAGCTACACAAGCAGATAGGTTACACGCTGCTGTGTTTTTAAAGTCCAACTATGATAGCAAAAAGTTGCAGCATATTGCGATTTTGTAAATGCGGAGTCTAACTGTGCATGCTTAGTTATTGATCTTGAACTATAGAACTGAAATGATACATGAAAGCAATAATGACAAATAACAGAGGTCATTGTCACTATGCAGCTCAAAACTTGCTTCACATTAGTAATCAGACTTACTGTTAGCATCCAAGTCGCGTTTTCAACCTCTCGTGGATTTGATTTCACATAGCGGTGGTTGAATGTGCAGCCAGTGTGCATGTCTACTTTATGATCATCTCTCAAATGTGCAACCAAGAAAGGAATATCACCAACAACTGCACACTCAGATCCTGCATATGGGCAATTGTATGGTCTAAAGTTGCACTGTGTTTCATGCTTGACTTTGCTGTAGTAAGGAAATATTCCTGGGCAACCCAATGTACTATACTTGCAAGGGAGTTCAAGTGATTCAGCAACCTTTTCCAAAGCCAAGCACCTGATATCTCCAAGCTCTTGTCTACAAGTGGGGCAACGATTGTGCACCCTTGATTTACAAGTGGAACACAGGGTATGCCCATTGCGGCACTGCAAAAAAAAGCTCTTTAAGAAATAATGTTGACATGACAGCAACTCAGAGGAAAGATGTTAATAGACATTAAGCAGATAATGGTTACACAGATCACTAGTTATCTTGGTCATGGATGTGTTATTATAGATGCATTAGTTTCCTAGGAAATTACTTGTAGTATCTATCAACAATAAGCTATGAAATTCTTCTTGAACCCAATAGGCATAAACTGCGCCTGACAAATAACTTTAACAATGTATAGAGCATAAGAATTAGAGTTAATAGGAACAAAATAAATAAACGGCAATTGATAGCGTCAAGACAAGAAATTTGCAAAACAGTTAACAGGGAGAAATATGTATACAATAAATAGGAGTTTAGCCTACAATAGTTAAAAGAGACATTATTGTTTATTGTGACCCTTTTTTATCATATTTCAGCCACAAACTAATAGAAATCGCTATTCTTTTAGGATGGCACATATGTATATATAATTTCATTTATTTGAGTATAAATCTAATTAATAGTTCCATGTAAACAAAAATTGTTTTTTTTGGAAACCGGTGTAGACGGAACCAGCATTATCACATGACTATATAAGAACACTCTACTGAAGGTTATGACTTCGAAGTTCTTTTACTTGGTGACCATTAAAAATCAACAACTAAATCAAAGATGGCAAGAAAGAGATCAAAGGACATGATTAATCAATGTGGATTATCAATGTGCTTTCTGCAGCTTCTTCTCATGTTACTCGTTCATAGCATAGTATAGATCTAAAATGACCTTCCCATATACAACTTTCAAACTTCCCAAAGAAACAATTATATTGTTTACAGAAATTAAAGGAAATCCATGCATAAGATCAGAAGAATGTTCTATCATGAAACAACTTGAGATGCATTCCATAGATCTAACCATGTATATATCTAAGATAAGCTTCAAATTCATCCCAGTCATAAAATTCTTTTGCTGACGCAGAGATAGAATGTTAAAAGAGAATATCCCCATTTTCCCTGATTGCCCATTGAAGCATACATATACCAGAAGGCCAAGGAAACATTTCTATATGACTCATAGACCTAAATCCAGAAATCAATGCAATGAAATAGGACATCTACATTTTTGAATAATCTTGCTATATGAACTAAAGTTTATGAATCCAAACATACGAAAAATGGACCAATGATTGGCCCGATTAGTTCCATACAATCGTTAATAACAACTGAAACGGGATCTTTCGACCAGAAAACTGTTGCATAGAACTTTAAAACCTAATTCAAGAAATGGCAAACGAAAGAACCCAATTTTGGCTCCAATTATCCTACACAATCTTAGAGAATCGATAAAAAAAAAAAGACGGCACCTTTCGATCAGGAAACGCCTCAATCCAACCAAGAAATCCAACAGATCAACAAAATCTCACATTTTGGCACGGAAAGAAAGGCGACGGACCTGGTGGATGGGAGGGTACATGGAGTTGGTGCAGACGGGGCACTCGAGCAGCTCGTGGACGCTGGTGGCCGGCGCGATCCCGGCATGGGCGGCAGCGGCGACGGCGGCCGCGACGGCCCCGTTCTGCACTCCATTCGCCCACAAATCAAAAGGCGGGGGGCGCAAAAGGGATCGCGGACCCCCCTCTCTCCACCACCTCCTCCTCTCTGCTCCTCCCTCCGCCTCTCGATCTCTCGGCTTTGAACGTTGAAAACCGGAAGGGAGGGGGCCAAAAAGGAGCGATTTGAGAGAGAGAGAGAGAGAGAGAGAGAGAGAGAGAGAGTTCCTTTCTTGGAGTTGTTGGCCTTCCACCGGATTAGAAGGAAAGAGGGGATCACCGTTGGTGCTATATGAAGACAAGGAGAGAGAGAGAATGTTGCTTTCTTTTTAGTTTGTTTGTTATTAAATTCAGTTGGAGTTTAATTGGTGAGGTTAATTTTTTTGGGTGTTAATGCCACTCCCAGAATTCACTCTTTTTTTTTATCAAATTTATCCTTATTTATTCTATATTATTAAGCAACTTCATTAATTTCTCATAAAATTGACATATTCTCAATAAAGTTAATAATATTATATATCCTCTAATACTAATCAATTTTTTTATTACTATTTATTTACTTCACTATAATTAATTATTATTTATATAAGTTCTTAGCAATATATTATAATATTTTTTTTCTATTAATATCACACATTTTTATGAACAAATATATCATTTTATTACTATTTATTTGATTTATTACATCTAAGTAGTTTCATTATAATATATTATTTATGTGAGTGATTTTTAATGTGACTTAGATTAATTTTTATAAATAAATTATTATCAGTGTTTATCACTAAATTTAATATAAATATCAAATTTTAGATATCCTAAAAAATAATGCAAGTAAGTGATTATATTTTGATTAATATATGCGATAATATTTTTTAAAAAATTAAAATATAAAATGCAAAGAAGATGTAATGTATGATTAATAAATATTTATATATTATACTTTATTTGATAAAAGAGGGTAATGTATTTCTAATAAAAGAAATTATATTACGCGCACTCGTCAAAAATATATGGTATTAACAAAAAAAATATTATAATGTATGACTAAAAAATACATATAAATAATATAATAATAAATAATAAGTTATAATGAAGTAAATAAATAATAATATTCTTTATAAAAAATCTGGTTAGTATTAAAAGGAATAATGTATTAATCTATATGATTGACTTTATTGAGAATTATAACTTTTAAGAAGAATAAATAGTAATATTCTTTATAAAAAATCTGATTAGTATTAAAAGGAATAATGTATTAATCTATATGATTGACTTTATTGAGAATTATAACTTTTAAGAAGAATAAATAGTAATATTCTTTATAAAAAATCTGATTAGTATTAAAAGGAATAATGTATTAATCTATATGATTGACTTTATTGAGAATTATAACTTTTAAGAAGAATAAATAGTAATATTCTTTATAAAAAATCTGATTAGTATTAAAAGGAATAATGTATTAATCTATATGATTGACTTTATTGAGAATTATAACTTTTAAGCAGAATTAATTAAGTTATTTATTTGTATAAAGTAAAGAGGGATAAAAATGGGTAAGAAGGAGTGACATTAAAATTTAAGGAGTGGCAATAAGAGCATCATTTCTTTAACTCTTTACTTTGCATGCATGTCTAATTTTTCAAAGGGATTATTAATTTATTATTATAAAATAAATTTTACATTTAATCTACATTTATAAATCATTCTTTTTTTTATCTTTTGTTTTCTTGTGGATGGGTAGGAGAAGGAAAGAGGTCGGGCAAGAGCTATTTTATTTATTTTTTGATAAGATAAAAAAAACGATATTTCTTAAATGAAGTTGATGATATAAATTGTCGGCATTCACGTTATATATCGATCTGCGAGGTATCAATCAATGAATATTAAAGGAGAGTTTGACTGAACTTGTAAGTTGATCAAATTTAAAATATAGATGTTTGATCATTAATATTTTAAATATGGTAATGTGCATAACTTAATCACATATAAGTAAAAAAAAATAAGGGGACATCAGCGCTTATATTATATTTATTTGAATGTTTGAATTATTTTCAAATATAAAAAAATTATTAGTCTTGTACAATACTAAAATGCCCTATATTTTTCATTTTTGTATTATAAATATAATTATTAAATTATATATTTTTTAAAAAACTATACATATCTTTATTAATAAATATGACTTAATAAGCTATTAAGACATGTCAGACTTCTTTAAGTCAATAAACATATTAGATCAAAATAAATTTTTAAGCATGTTATATACCTTCGATCTAATTTGTCTATTAAACTTTTCTAAACATGTCAAATCTCTTTAAGTGTTGGTCTATCTCCACTCGGATCAACTTCTGTGTCCACCCCTAAATCATTGCTCATTTTACATTATAGCATCAAGTTGTGTGACTCGTTTGTCTAATAAAAATAATTGATAAGCGCGTGCTTAAGCTAGTTTTAAATTGTATTTGAAAAATATTAATAATAATAATAATAGTAATAATAATAATAATAATAATAATAATAATAATAATAATAATAATAATAATAATAATAATAATAATAATAATAATAATAATAATAATTAGTAGTAGTAGTAGTAGTATAAAACACCAAAATCATTGAAAATTTTGGATAAAAAGACTTTTATATCTTTTTTAACCCAACAATATTTTTTTAACTAATATTATTAATAATGTTAAATATCAAGAGAGTAGCCGTTGCCCAAATTTTTTTAGGTCATGTCGGTGAAAGCAACTTGCAAACTATTCTTCCATATTTTAGCAGTAGCATATTGTTCCATGTAGCGCTAAGGTAAAAAATATAGAATAAAAAGTGTTTCCACGACCCTACCACCCTGCCAATCATGTTCCACTTAATCTCTTTTTTATGGCCATATATCTTTACGGCTAAGAAACGAGAAATCTTTTTTTAAGCTTTATATATTAATTATATAAGTTGATCTAGTTAGATTTAGATAAGTCAAATATATTTAAATAAAAAGATGAAAATTTAATTTTAAATCTGACTAATTTGTCAAATAAGTCAAATCAAATAAGATTTAAAATAGATCAAGCCACGAGTTAGTTTTGACTTATGTCTAGCCTAGCAAGCAAAGCTCCAAAGTAGATTTTAGAAGATGTAAACTTTGTTTAGGATTGTTACATTGTTGAATGAATTAAAAAGCTGCAAAGTCTTGACACGTGACATTTTGGGAATTAAAGTGCATGAATGTGCTTCCGGAGATGCTCGTACGTGTGCATTTTGGGATGTTAAACATGATCAATAAAAATGATAATTATCTTTAATCTTTATATTTTTTTTCATCTTCATTTCTAGTCATGAAATTTCTCTCAAGAAAATAATTCAAGTCTCAAGAACATGAAAAATAAATAAATATATAAAAAGTCTCATTCTAACTATGAAAAAAACAAGGAGGCTTAAATTAGTTTACACTACATTCATATTGGCTCACATCTTGATCAATCAAATTTTAGAATCCAATGGTTTAACTCAAATCAATCCTATAAATAATAAATATTTGCAAAAAAATATAAATGTGTCATACACCACTTTTTTTAACATCCTATCAAATATATTTTTAAACCTTGATTTAAAATTTATGAGTATGATATGTTATCAAAACTATCAATATAAAGAGTTGTACCAAACATTTATACAAGATTCATATATAAATATTTTTAATAACGAATCACAATCATAAATCTACAATATGATGGTTAAAAATATGTTTGACACGGTGTCATGAAACGGTATGTGACACACTCCTTAATCCCTTAAGATCTAGTGACTATAAAATTAATGATGGACTTTGTTGATAAGTTTAAATGGAGGATAGTGCAAAAAAAATGTAAATGCAAAACAAACAAAAAATGCATTATGAGTTTAGTTTCCCTTTAGTTTGCGCCTGCCGTTTATTTTCAAGGGAAGAGTCATGATGGATGGAACTCGCAACATGTCATCTTTCATAGACTTACACAAAATGGAGATGTTTTCCCAGCAATAATAAATGGAAATGATGATTTCATTACTACGGTTATTAATGATAATTCCGAAGGTGGAACCAAAATTTATTGTCGACTATCGCTTCGTTATGTTGAGAGAGAAGCAGTTTAAAAGCCCAAACCTGCAGAAAGCCAACCAAGGGCATTTTCAAAATCTTTACAAACTAATGAGGCACTTTAGGTCATTTCGCAGGGTAGAAATAAAATAACTACAATGAATAAAAAATATTTTGATCAGTCATTGTGATCGCAACATGTGTCCAGAAGACTCTTCTCTCCCACCAGATTTGCTACAGTGTCGGCCCTGCTCCCCCCTCTTGTTTGTCTCTTCCACGCACAGGGAGTCGACGCTCCGGCAGCTGCACGACCATCAGCAAGTACGTTTGTGACCTTCTTGGGAATGTGAACATCATGGCGAAGTCTGATTCGGTTTTTCGCGTGTCGGCAGCCTAGAAACGGAGGAAAACACCAGTGAATGGGGAGAGAAATCTGGTGATTTCAGATTCAATTTGCAGTTGGTTTCTTCTCGGTGAGTCTTAGGTTCAGTTTAGTCATTTCGTGAATGATTTTTCGAGGAGTTTTGGGTCTGATTTTGTTCTTTTTCCAGGTGATGTCGCAGCCGTTCGCGGATTGGAGTTCACCGAACATGGTTCACGATTGACGGACCTGCTCGGATCACTCTTTCCTTCTTGGGTGAGTAGTACAAGTTTTAGATGATGTTGTGATGAGTTTAGAATCAGTTTCCTCAGGAAACCTCGTAGAATAATGCGGTTGTGATTTGGTTTTCAGATTCGTGTGGACGAACTTCCAGGGAACTTTCAAGTTTTTGTTCTTCTCTTTTCGGTGAGCTGTTGGCGCATTAAATCTGATGTATATAATCTTATCTGTGTTGGATCTAAAGTTGAGTCAAGTATGTGGGTATAGGTTGATTTGGTTGCGGTTTTTGGAGTCAGAAGAGAGATGACTCGAGAGGGCAGCATATCCTTTTCACACTCAGCGAGCCTCTAACAATAAGAATCTGAAATTCAGTTTCATGTTATTAATCTGAAGAGAGGAACTAATCCTTATGTGACTCTGCTAGGTTTTCCTTGCTGCCCATTTTTGCACGTTGTTAGACCTACTGAGCTCGTCGAATCTGATGTGTTCAAGAGCTGATTTAGGTAAGTATGAGGGTGACTTAAATTTGATAAAATAATTGATTAGGAATTAGGTATTAGCTAATTTCTAAGGGCTTATACGCTAGCCGATTTCGATGAAATGGTGTCCTATTTTCTTTCAGTTTTGAGTGAGAAATGATGTGGCCGAAGTCGATTAGGGACTAGCTTGAGTTCGGTTGCACATGGTGAGCTTTCATGGTCTAATAATCATATGTTCTAGGGCTGATACGAGATTGACAAGAATGGTAACATGTCTTATTTGTTGTGTGTAGGGACTTCACTTGTACTCGAGGGTTCTCGTGTCGAACCCGAGGTGTTTGTGACTCCATTGTGATTCACACGCGGTGAGTCGACTTATGAGTCATGTATGACTTTGTGTTGATTTTTATAAATAAACATATATGTATGTTTAACTCTCAAATTACTTGATATGTAGCGCACAGTCGCATTTCTTGAGAGTTAGAGCTCATGGGATTCGTGGACGCTTAGTTCACTCCACATCGTACGCTGTGAGTCATAGTTAGAAGTTTCTAATATAGAAGTGGCAAGTCATAGTTAGAAGTCTCTAATATAAAGGCTAGAGTTTCGAAAGGTGTACTAGATTTAAATGTGATAAGGGGTTTTATAACATATTCATGTAGTAGTTATGTTAAGCATGAAAAGAATTAGATTTTACAATGATCTTTATCACAAGTTGATAGGATTAGTATAGGTTAATGTTAAATTGATAAAAGTAAGTAGAATAGAATAATTAGTCACCTAAACACTGATTAGTCATAATAATAGATAATTAAGGTCAATTCGAGTTATTAAATGAAAGTAACAAGTAAATAGGAAAGTATCTCTTAATTATAATAAAATTGACATTAGTATCAATTCAAGCCGTAGAGTATCATAAATGAGTTTAATAAAGTATGTATGAAACTTATGGCTAGGTTCTTAACGTGATTGATTTAGACTCGGACGCATTGGATTTTACGATGCCACGCGATATCGAGGTGAGTTAAATTATCTCAATAACAGTAAGTATGCTCTAGTAGTAGTTTGTAGTCCTACGTCGAGGTAAGACGCCTTTTCGGGATGGATTATTGCATCCATGTATATGTTCTGCATCATATGAAATGAATGATTGTGTGACATGCTTTAATTAACTAACTCATGCTTATATTCATGAAAATGATGGCACTTGTATCCTTGTATGGACTTATCGATGATTTTGCGATATTTTCTCGAATTCTCGAGTTTTTATGAGATTTGATGATTCTCCCTATATTAGTATCTCTTACTTGATGCTCTTTTAAGAAATGGCACAAATCCTAGCATACTATTGCATCCCTAGGTGGACGACGTCGGAGAGATACTGAGTCCGGTTATGTTATGGCAAGCCTCAATCCGCACAACAACTTACATAGGTCATGTACTGGCCATATGACCTTAGTGAGTATTTTTCTTTTATAGCCTACTTCCTTTTGTAGCTAGAAGGACAAAGATTTTACATGACATTCATCGCATGATTTTATCGTTGTTTTATCTATTGCATCGTGGGCTTCGATCTTCTTGGTTTTCGATATTGTGTTCCCTCCACGCACTGAGTCATCTTTATCCTCACCCCTCTCTTCCCATTTTGCAAGTGACGACTGCTAGATATGCTATGTGATGTGCATGGGTTGGGGTTGTGCATGTGTGAGGTCGACGGACTAGAATACTCCAGTTATCTTTGCTTATTTCATTTACATATGAGTAGGAAACTTGTATAGTTCTTAACTTTTTATTTGTCTCATATTATTCATCCATTTTGGCCATTCGGATTTGAGGTTTGGATTATTTCCCACTTGTGGATTTTCGAGGACCAGTGTTCCTCATATTTGTATACTGTTGTTGAGTTATCATACCCTTGTGATCACAAACATTACGTTTTATAGATAGTTATCATTTTATGTTTATATTCAGTTTATATAAAATATTGTATACATGAGCATTTTTGTCTTTTATCCATTTTACACTGAGATGCTGTCGAAATTTTTTGGCAATTTCGAAAGTTAATTTGATTTCCTTATTGTATTTCCGCAAAGTTCAAATATTTGAACTTTATATAGTGATATGTCTATTTTACCCCCTCGTGACGGTCAACGGTCGACTATATTGGGGTTGATCGTCACAAGTTATGGTATCAGATCGCAAACATTAGGTTCAATTCACGGAGTGTGGGTAGTGTTTGGGTAGTGTAATATTTTTGTTCTTTGTTGTGCATTGATTATGCATTATATTAAAGTATGTCATTGTCATATGTTGCATTTTTATTTATAGAATCCAAATGGGATTTCCTTGATATATGATGCTTTATGCAATTGATATCATGTGGTAGCATAGTTTACCCTGCTTTTTAGAATGCAACATGAAGACATGGAAACCTAGGACATGGATGTCTTTAGAGATTATTATCCTTGACACGTACCTAGGTGAAAAACATTATCGTTATATTGATAGTGATTATGGCATGCTTAGGTGTTAGTTAGTTAGAAACTAACATTGTCTATTTTATGCAGTATGGCTCCATCAACGCATCAGCGAGATCGCACTGGAGCGAGTGGGCTCGGGGGAGTTGAGACTGCCAGTAGTGCACCACCTCGAGCCCGAGCAGCACCGATTATTGAGGAGCCAATTTCACCACTAGTAGCTGATACTGAGGAGCTTTCGGGCAGTGTGGATCATTTGGTCCGTCAGGTGAAGCTCAACGGGTTGAATGAGTTAAGGGGCGAGCAGGACCCTGCAGCGGTTGAGAAGTAGATGAAGATGTTGGAGCGTATCTTTAGGATGATGAACCTGAATGATACTAAGAAGATGTTGTGCGTTGAGTTTCTGATAGATAATGCATTGAACTGGTGGGACGAGAAATTCGAGAGTCGCAGCACAACATGGTCTTGAACTGACTTTAGGAAGGATTTCTTGAGTTGTTTTAGCCCTGTGACTCATCCTCAGTCGTAGAAGAGAGACTTTTATCATCTGCGTCAGGGCGAAGATTCTGTGGCGGTGTTTACCTCCAAGTTTGAGATTTTGTGCACGTATATCAATGGCATGGCATAGTCAGACAAGGATAAGAAGATAGCTTACACGGAGAAGCTAGCATTCTGTATCAGTGGCCAGATGGGGGTAGTTGAGTACCCTACGTACACTGATGCCAAGAATGCCGTGATGAAGGCAGAGCGTCTGATCGAAGAGCGTAGACGTATTGCCAATAGGAGCGGGAAGAGGCCTTCGGGCAAGGGACATCACACTCCTAACCCCAAGAGGGGTAGGCATGACGTGCAGCCGCAACCACTACGTTGGATACCTGGACCATATATAGTGGCACGCGCAGGAGACCGTGGTGGTGATAGGGATCCATGTGGGAGATGTGGTAGGTACCACCTGGGGGAGTGTAGAGTAGGAGCTATTCCGACTTGGTACACCTGTGGGGAGAAGGGACATAAGAGATCAGAGTGCTCTACCCAGGCTGTTGCTGCACGAGGCACACCTTAGGTTGTTGTCGTGCCTTGTCAGATCACTATTGGTCCTGGTGGCAGGGGAGTCATTAATACCTCACAGAACAAGAGGAAGGGAGTTGTAGGACCTTCGGGTGGACTTAGAGTTGGGATGCCCATAGCCTATGCTATGACCAAAGATGAGGTTACCGCTAGTCCGAAGGTAGTCACAGGTTTGATTTTTCTTGCTCACAAATGTGTTTCTGTTTAATTTGATCCTAGAGTTTCCTATTCCTTTGTATCATGTGCATGTGCATCATCCTTGTCTGCACATTTTTCTATATTGACTTATGCTATTATTGTGTATTTGCTTTCCGCGGATACTTTGCCGGGTAGCCAAATGCTTAGGAGGTGCACATTGGTGATATGTGACAGAGAGTTTGTTGTTGATCTGATTATGATTGACATTCACGGATTGATGTGATTTTGGAAATGGATTGGTTGTCCACCTACTAGGAAACCATGATTTGTCATGAGAAGAAGGTCAAACTGAAGTTGCCTTCCGAAGAGGAGGTGACATTCCAAGGAGACCGACGTAGATTACTCCCTTATGTCATTTCTACTATGATAGCAAGGAGGATATTGCTCGACGGGTGTGAGGCATATTTGGCGCACATCCATGATCTCAATAGACAACCGCTAGTGCTAGAGGATTTACCTATAGTTCGGGAGTTTCCAGATGTGTTTCCCGGGACTTTACTAGGTTTACATCCGTGGAGAGAGATTGACTTTGAGATCGAGCTTATTCCAGGGACTGTTTCTATCTCCATTCCACCATACAGGATGGCATCTGTGGAATTGGAGGAGTTGAAGAAATAGCTGCAGGAGCTATTGGATTTGGGGTATATTCGACCTAGTGTGTCACCTTGGGAGCGTCGGTGCTATTCTTGAAAAAGAAAGATGGTTCAATGCGGATGTGTATTGACTATCGGCAATTGAACAAGGTCATGATTAAGAATAAGTACCCGCTTCCGAGGATTGATAATTTGTTTGACCAGTTGAGAGGTGCGAAGATGTTTTCGAAGATAGAGTTGCGATCCAGCTACCATCAGTTGTGGATCAGGAAGGATGATGTGAGGAAGACAGCATTTCACACTAGATATGGCCACTATGAGTTTTTGGTGATGCCATTTGGACTAAGGAACACACCTGCTGCGTTTATGGACTTGATGAACAAAGTGTTCAGAGAGTATTTTGATGTGTTCATCATAGTTGTTATTGATGGCATACTCATCTATTCACCTAGGGTTGGGGACCACGAGAGGCATTTGAAGGCAGTTCTTGAGACACTTCAAAGGAACCAGCTTTATGCTAAATTTTTGAAGTGTGAGTTTTGGATAGATCGAGTTGTCTTTTTGGGACATGTTATATCTGCGGATGGGATGCTTGTTGATCCATCCAAAATGGAGTCCATCGTCAAGTGGGAGGCCTCGAGGAATGCCAAGGAGATTCGTAGATTCCTTGGACTTGTTGGATATTACAGGAGATTTGTACAAGGCTTCTCCACTATAGCAGAACCCCCTGACACAACTACTGGGGAAAACTGCCAAGTTTGTTTGGACAGACGAGTGTGAGCACAACTTTCAAGAGCTGAAGAGTCGATTGATATCTGCTTCGATTCTGACCTTACCTGAGGGTAAAGAGAGTTTTGTGGTATATAGTGATGCTTCACGCCAGGATCTTGGATGTGTGTTGATGCAGCATGGGAAGATAGTTGCCTATGTGTCGTGCTAGTTGAATCCGTATGAGGCGAACTATCTGACTCATGACTTAGAATTGGCAGACATAGTCTTCACATTGAAGATATGGAGGCATTACCTCTATGGCGAGCACATGCATATTTTTACTGACCACAAAACCTTGAGGAATATACATACTCAGAAGGAGCTGAATCACAGACAACGACGATGGATGGAGTTCATCAAGGACGACGATTTGACCTTGGATATCACCCGAGCAAGTCAAACATAGTTGTTAATGCATTGAGCCCTAAGTTCAGGGACAGTGTTACACTGGAGGACATCAGTAGGATTTCTCCTACTCAACAGCTTTCGAGGTTGATTTTCAACCTCAGAATTGGCAGTCATGGACGTTTGTTATGTAGCCTCAGAGTTAGATGCATGTTGTTAGACAGGATCCGAGAGGCCCAGAGGGTGGATGTTGGTACTCTCATATTGTTGGAACGATTAAGAGTAGGTAATGGTGAGAAGTACCGACAGCTCGAGGATGGCACCTTGATGTTACATGACAGGATGTACGTACCTCGTGCTTATGACTTGAGATAGGAGATTATGGAGGAGAGCCATAACGCTGAATATGTGTTACATCTTGGATGTACGAAGATGTATAGAAATCTTCGTGAGTCTTATTATTGGCCTCGGATTAGAGCAAACAAAGCTGAGTTTATTGCTCATTGTCCTGTATGCCAGCAGGTGAAGGCAGAGCATCAGAGTCCAGAAGGGAAATTGGTTCCTTTGTCGACTCCCGAATGGAAGTGGGAACACATCAATATGGATTTTGTGACGAGGTTTTCGATCACACAAAGGGGACATGATGTCATTTGGGTCATTGTTGACAGGTTGACCAAATCGGCTCACTTCTTGCCGATTAGGATCACGTATTCTTTGGAGAGACTAGCGAGATTATTCATTAATGAGACGTTTGCATGGAGTTCCCATATCTATTGTATCAAATCGAGACCCTAGGTTCACTTCTACGTTTTGGAGACATGTGCACCAGTCCTTGGGGACCAGATTGAGCTTCAGTACTGCCTTTTACCCACAAACAGATAGACAGGCCGAGAGGACCATCCAAATTCTTCAGGATATGCTGAGAGCGAGTGTTATTGACTTTGGTGACAATTGGGATGATAGGCTGTCGTTGGCAGAGTTTTGCATATAATAATAGCTATCAGTCCAGCATAGGTATGGCACCGTATGAGGTGCTCTATGGCAGGAGATGTCAGACTTCTATATGTTGGGATATTGAGGGCTGATGCGTGCTAATTATACATACAAAATTGCTAGCAAGTGCACTAGTCGTATCAAGTAATAAAGTAAGTGAATAGAGTATCGATCCCACGAGGAATTTATTCTATC
>LTAE01006428.1:0-25396 GCA_001647135.1 Pontederia paniculata
AATATATTTCTAGATCCAATGCCTTACAAATAAATTATTCTTATCCAATATGATAACTCATTCATAAATCATTAATAAAAAAATATTTTAGAAGAATCCAACAAAACATGCGCAAGAGATTGAAAAATAACTCAAATTGATATTAATAAAATCTAGGATTTCTTAGTTTCCCTTTTTACAAGAATAATTCTCCAAAAGAAAATAACTTTAAAACATGGGAGTTCATCCTTTATATAGATAGGAGAAGATACAAGAATAATTACAAATAAAATAACACATAATGATTACACTTTGGGTTTCTTGACGATCGTCAATCATGCAGCACTTCGTCTCCTTCTTTAAGTTCTCCCATGCTCCAAGCATCCTTTCTCTATAGTTTTGGGTGTTATTTATAGAGATGGAGAGATTTTGAGATGATGAAATTCGTCCAGGAGTAGAATAAGATTGATAGGAACTCAAAATCATCTAAAAATCTCTTAGAAAATATATTTAATTATAAATTTTCGCAAATTGTCACGACCGTGACCGAACGATGCCTAACTCTAGAGGTTTGTCACGGCCCGTGACAATTTTGTCACGGCCGTAACCGAATGACCTCTTGTTCCGGGGTTTGTCATGGCCGTGACCGAAAACTCGTGTAGACCACCTGCATATGTCATGGCCCGTGACAATTATGTCACGACCGTGACCGAAGTGTTGGCTAATTTGTCACAGCCCGTGATAAATAGGATCTGCGCGTCACGCCTGCGACCTGGCCGTGACCGAGCTAATTTCAAGTTGTCACGACCCGTAACGGACATGTCATGACCGTGACAGAAGCTATATCTGCTTTTGTATGTGCTATCACGGCCCGTGACAAAGCATCACAACCCGTGATTAAACTTGTATTTTCTTTTATTTGAATCTTTCCTCCGTCATGCATCCAACAACCCCTGGACATATAGAAAATACACATTATGTAGATACTGACTCATTGAATGAAATAAATGATTCAAAAATAACGAAAATGCATGAATATGATAATGAAATGCATGTAAATTATATTGATTATATAATGAATAATATGAATAAATAGGTAATTATCAATGTGATATTTTTTTTTCTCTTTTATTCTTTCTACCCACATTCATTTTTGTTTTCCTTTTTAATCTATTTTGATTTTACTTTTTATTTAATTTATTAACATTTAATATTAAATATTAAAATTTATTTATAAATTTAGCAAAATATTTCGTACATCCTTTTCTTTTTAATTTAAATTATCATTGTTCAAATGTTCAATGATATAATTTTAGAATTATTTTTTAGTTTAAATTTAACAAAAATATTGTATATATAAATATACTTTTTAATTTAAAACATTTATTTTTAAATGTTAAATTTAGTTTTATACAAACTCAACACTGTAATTCTAAAATTATTTGTAGTTTAAGTTATTAAATTATTCATGTTTACTAATATTTTTAACATTTATTAGGATTTTAACGTTTATTATTAACATATAAAATTATTAACATTCATTTAGATTTTTAAAGTTTATTAAAATTATTAATGTTTATTTTAAATTATTAACTCAATATCTTCTAAATTTAAATTATTAACGTTTATTTTAAATGTTATATTTTAATTTTATACTAAGTTAATAATATAAGTCTAAAATATTCTACATATTATATTATTTATTAAGATTTTTAGAAAATAATATTTTATGTCTCAAACTAATATTATTATTTTTATTTATTATATATTTATTTATCTAAAAGATAATTTTATTTTTCTGGATTCTCCTGCAATTCATTCAAACATTCTTAAAACTTAACATCACTAATTTATCCAAATATAATTATAATTAATTTATCAAATTAATCTATTGAATGAAACTAGAAAAATAGATTTCTCAAATTAATTTATCATTAAAAATGTTTTTTATCAAATGAGAAGGGGTTTTAGGTTTTATTGTTTCTAAAGTCCTGGCTGCCCGACTGCTTGTTATTTCTGCCGTCGCCTCTCCACCGTCGCTGCGTCTCTCTATCTCTCTCTCTACACGTTAACACAACACTTTTAAGTAATCAAAGATCAATTTTTTACAGTAATAAGTTATTCTTTTAAGGGGTGTTTTTATGAAGATAATCTTTTATATTGTTAATAATATTATATTAAATTATCTGAATCTATCACATTGTCTTGTTCATCAGTCTTTTAAAATTTTATTTAAATAAATAATAAAAACAAGCAAATCAATTTAATATAATATTTTATAAATTAATATAATAATTATTAATCGGCATAGTAATATTTTTTTATCATTATCATTAAATAAATTATTATTATTTCTACTAATTTTAATATTAGTACTATTAATTCACTATAATAAATTATTCATATATTATAAATAATATATACTAAAATATAATAATAATTTAGAAAAAAATATTATTAATTTTCTATTAAGAGTTTTAGAAAATTGTATATATCGCTTTTATATATTTATTTGTTTGATTTATAAATTTTATGAGTTTGGAGTATATGTTTGTGATTCAAGTTCAAAAAAATTAAATTTACATAAATTTGTAAGCTTAATTATTTCGTTCAAGAGTATTTTGATAAAAAATATACATGATTAATTAATTTTTTTTATAGTAAATAATATAATAAAAATTATCAAATGTATTATTTATGCATATTAAAATATAGATTGTCACGTCGTGTATAATGATAATGTAGGGAACGCATTAATTGGGGGCCTTCGGAATCTGTTCAAATTTATCCTTTTTGAGTTGAGAACTCCTAAAACCGGTTAGTCCGGTCGGTTGACTCCTGATTTAATCCGGTCTATTTCGCTTTTTGTTAACCGGTTCGTCGATAAATCGGATACGGTCGAACCGGTTGCTTTAAAACCCTACGCCTTTTGTTAACAAAGGAAGCAAAAAGGGTATTCTAGAGACTCGTGAGGAAGCATCACCTTGTGAGACCGGGGGGAAGAAGAGCCCCGCGCCCTCTTTGGATTCTCAAATTTTGATGGTCGCAGCCTCGAAGCATCCTGAACGAGATCGCTTCATGGTGAATCCCTACTCCGGCTCCCCTTTTTTTTTCCGGTGTTCCTGTATTCTTTTAGTAACATTTGATGCTCTCTGTGAATTTGATGCTTTGTAGTTGGGAATTTATCTAAGATTGTTAATTTCGGGTGATCTTTAATGCATCTACTAGTTTTCCCGCCAAAAGATTGCATTTTGACGATATCCATGTAGAGTTGGCGTCAACTGTTATGTTTGTATTGTTCTATTGTTACTTTTGCTTTTGTTCTTTAAGTGCTATTGCGCTATGTTATGATAGTAGAAGTACTTGAAGGTTTTCATGGGAAAATCCTTCGAGACAAAGATTGATTTTTTTAAGGGAAATATGTTGTATAGTTTTTTTTTCCAGAAATATTAACAGGAATAACATTTTCTCGGGTCCATTCTGTTGTCGCAGGAGTTCAAAGGTTTCTTAAATGACCTAAAGGGTTGGGATTCTTTGCCGAAAGAGAAGGATAAAAAATTGACTGTAAGTCCATCTTTTTTTCAGTTACTCTGCCTTTTTAAGTCTGTTTTATTTTTCTGCTGTACATGGACTGACACATTCATACAACTACTATAGTCGTTGCATACATGTACAGGCTAATGATTATGCCAATAAGTTAATGATGTGATGACACTGAATATGATTAAGAGATACCTTTTCCACATTTATAGTAACTGAATGACATGTAGAGTAAGATAAAGTACAGAGCTCTAGATATTGCTAGTACAATGGTTATCTAATCTTCATGCATTAAGTATCTGAGTGGCATTCTTTCAGAATGTTCAAAAGGTTCAAGAGAATCCTGTGAGGAAGGCGCCAGCTGAAGCTAAACCAAAAGTTAATGTGGTTTCCCCTACTGATCGGTCCGAGCAGTATAGTCATTTCAAGTACTTTGATCCACTTACCAAATTGCCGGGTGCATCTTCCACTGATGATAATATACATGATGCAGCTTCAGAAAAAGAGTTGGTAGGAACATATATATTCAAATGCTCCTGCCATGCTAATACTCAGTTCATGCCTCCATGTCATAGATTTGAAATTTTCATGTGTATATCCATATCCTTCATGTGCTTTCAGGGTAATGAATATTTTAAGCAGAAAAGGTTTCATGAAGCAATTGAATGTTACTCAAGAAGTATTGTGTTGTCTCCCACATCTGTTGCTTTTGCAAACAGAGCCATGGCTTATCTGAAGCTCAAGAGGTAAATTTTCATACGAAAAGCCTCTCTTAAAGCTATTGTTTATAAATTCAAAGCTGCTAGATTTTTCCAGTGGCTGCTGGGTTTGGCGGTGGACACCCCATATGTGTAAAAGGCTTTGTTCCTTTCTATATATATGTTCTTGCAAAATTATTATTTTTTAATGTCTAAATGTATAAGTATCTAACAGTTAGGAATATTTTGATTCAAAGATGAGATCTTTTTCCCTTTTTTGTTTTCACTGCCTTGATCTTTAAAGATTTTTTTTTTAATCCATTTACATGTTTCATTAGGTTTCAAGAGGCTGAAACTGACTGTACTGAAGCTTTAAACCTGGATGACCGCTATGTTAAGGCATATTCACGTCGAGCTACAGCTCGGAAGGATCTTGGGAAACTTAAAGAATCAATGGAAGGTGCATGCTATAATTTAGTTGGCTAATATAGTGTATTTAAACTTCGAGTACAAACAATGACATCAAATTTTCTGGACAGATGCTGACTTTGCTGTGAGACTTGAGCCCAATAATCCAGAACTTAGAAAGCAGTATACTGAGATAAAAGGGTTATATGAAAAGGTAAATATTTGATAAGTGAATTTATTTTTCTTTTTATATATCCTGTGACATGTTTTTAATGTTAAATGACATTCAGAGCATCTTGTAAAATTCTGAATATTTTGTAATGAGACTTGAAATATAACTGTTTTGATTGTGGTTCATTTACCTGTTAGAATATATTTTTTCAGTACGTTCACTTTAAATAGTTATATATGGTTAGATGAATTTATGAATGTTTTTAGTTTGCATCAATTTTCTAATGTTTTGAGTCAGGTGTCAAAAGAAAAAAAAAACAAAGTGCAAGTTATTGATCATTAACTGCTTTGGTCCTTAGAAAGATGATGCAGTGAGGTATTAGAGGGAAAAACATGGCATTGCATCACCGTATTTTCTCTTATTGACTAATGTAGGTTTTTCAACTTTTGAGTAAAGTAAACTCCTACCAAGTCCAGTTATCAGTGTGAATTTGCTCATAACTTCATGTTTATTTCTTCTAGGATCTTCCGTTCAAGAAATTGTTTATTATAAAAGCAGTATATCTTTCAAATCTTTTGTTGAAGTTGTCCATCTTCTCCATCTATTATTGATTTTCTTGAATGTATTGCGACTTAGTTTGCATTCTCTGTTGGAGATGTTGGTCGTTGGTGGCAATCACACGTTTATCTCATTTCAGCATTCTTCAAGGAACTGTGGAAGGATTTAAGCATGACTTTTTTTTCCTTTCTTTTTGTTAATAAGGAAATTGCTAAAAGAAAATCTGGAGCTGGAACAGCGAAAACATCAGTTCAACAAAGTCAAACAGCAGGCATTTCAATGGTGGAGTCTCAAGATCTCAAGATCAATTATTCAATGCCAAGTAACATCCAAAAGCCAGTTGCAACTGCATCTAAAAGTGACATAATGGTACTGAATATTGATAATTCTTTTGTATAACCAATTGACATGGTTAGACCTAGGATTTGAGTTGCCTGGTACTTATCACAATCATACATTTGACACAATATGGAGATGAGTTTGTTGCAACCCTATCTCTGATCCATGCCAACATTTTTCAATACATTTGCAAAACTTTTGAGGAGATTCAAAGGGTCTCAATGCTATCCAATGCTAGAGAGCATGAATTTTGTGCCTCCCAGCATGTGTTAGTATGTCATGGTACAGTACGTTAAATTTTACTATTAACTGAGCACTTGTGCTTACCTCTTTCCTCTTTTCATGACATTATGCATAACAGAAAAAGAAAATAAAAATTAGTGTGTAATTCTTAATCTATCTCCTATGTGTTCAAAATTGAATCGTCTGCCTACCACTTTAAGCTAGCAACCTAGCATTCTCCTAGACCAACTGATTGTATCCTGCAGCTGTATTTTATCAGTTATGAATAAAAGTGGCTGAGAGCACTCGCCCTCTCATCCTTTACATTCTCAAAGAAAAAGCTAGCATTGCAGGAACCTGAAACCATCAGGCTTGGGCTTTGCCTTTTTCCTTCAATTATTCATACATTTGCATAAAAATCTTATGTTTATATTATATATATACCACATTTCTTTGTTATGTGATGTTATATCTTATATGGTTGTATACTTCTTAGTTCTGTTTTATTGTTCGAAGGAAATATAATCAGATTTGGTTTTTCTTCTGATTTTTTCAACAACCAAATAGAAACACGAAGGGAGTGTAAGGAAGCATGATGCGGGATCCTCAGTGCAGGATCTTGCTTCTCGTGCTGCTTCACGAGTTGCAGCAACTGCTACCAAATGTATCACTGCACCAAAATCAGCTTATGAATTTGAGGTGTCCTGGAGATCTCTCTCTGAGGACCGCATTGCTCAGACTCAGATGCTAAAGGTGATTTTGCTAAATGCTTGTTACATTTTGTTGGCCGACCCCACCTAGTGGGATAAGGCTTTGTTGTTGTTTTGTTTGCTTGTTACATTTTGCATTATTTCACTGATGAACCAAAATATGTTTGTTGGTTTGCTCGCTTACTACTTGTTCTCTTAGATGATCCCACCAAGCACTCTACCTCAAATATTCAAAAATGCATTGTCAGCTCCTATTCTGATTGATATCATTAAGTGTATTGGCACATTTATCAAGTAAGTAATACTGTCATGTTTTATATGTCTCAATAAATGATGATTACTGATATTATTTTCATGAGTAGGGAAGACAGTGAGTCAGCTGTCAGCATTTTAGATAATATGACCAAGATACCACGATTCGACATGATAATTATGTGCCTTTCAGCTATGCACCGTGCTGGTGAGTTGAATTTAGACTTGTATCCTAACGTTTTTTTATGATTTTAGCATTTAGGTTCTAAGCACTGGTTGTTTTCTTTTTCTCATCGAAGCCCTTTCAAGCCAGAACATCTTATATAGATAGGAACATCTATCTCTTTGAGCAGACTGGCACATTCACATTGAACTTTATGTTTTCTGTTTATTTTGTTTATCTATAAGGTTACTAATTAAAAGAAAATCATTCTCACATTATCCCATGTTTTTCTTATTAATTTTCCTTTGTCCAGTACTTGAATTGAAATGAGTATCATATTGTAGGCAAGTCTTCCTTGTGGTCGAATTGCAATCAGTGCGAGTATTAGGTATATTAGTTCCATGTGCAAAGTCATTTCATAATACTTTACCGAAAACTGGACATGTTACAACCACAAAGCTTGGTCATGTTGATGATGCCATCAATTTAGTTGTAACTTTTCTTTTGAGAAGATTTAACCATAATTGTCAATAATTAGATTTCATGTATCAATCACATGTGTGATTTGATGGAGTACATTGATTCTAGAATCAGGCTGGTTTTTTATGTGTAATGAGCAACAAGCAACAAGTTGCTAAAGTAAGCAAAATAGACTAATTCTAGTCATCCTCAGTTTCTTGCCACATCGATGGATCATGTTGCAGAATGGTTCTTTCTGAAGCAGCATAGGAACTTCTATGCAATCTTATTTTGACAGTAGTAAATAATAATGATATCTTGTGATAATAGAAATTTTGGAATGGAAATAGGATGGATGTAATGTTTGACCCACCTGTTTGTTGTAGCTATTCTTAGGATTGATGAGTCGCTAAATCCTTGGGGCCATGCCCACTACCTGAGTCAATGGTTTTGCAGCTTTCACTATGCCTTTCAGTGTTGTTTCATAAGATACATCTTTATGTTACATTCATGCATGCTGATGCTGAGTCAATGGTTTTGCAGCTTTCACTATGCCTTTCAGTGTTGTTTCATAAGATACATCTTTATGTTACATTCATGCATGCTGATGCTGAGTCAATGGTTTTGCAGCTTTCACTATGCCTTTCAGTGTTGTTTCATAAGATACATCTTTATGTTACATTCATGCATGCTGATGCTGCTCCTTGTTTAAACAGAAGTGAAGCACATATGGGAGGTTCTGTTCCTTAGCGAGGACATTCCAATAAATCACAGGGAAACATTAAGTCGGCTTCAATCAAAATATTGTATTGGGGAGATGCGGGATCATATATTTGAATCAAAATGGATGGCCTAATGACTTGTACTAAAATTGTGTAAGTTCCCTGTGGAATTCCTTTTTGTTTGAGGCCATGTGATCTCATCCGCCCGCTGTATCGACAGATCTCACTCTTCATTGGGGACATGCACTGTTTATTGAGTTCAACCAGTTTTATCGTGGGACTCAATAATCCCTTGTAGAAAACTTGGAAATATTTAACTTGTCCAGAACATCAAAGTTACCAAAATGAGTTTTCTAGCATTGGCAGATAATCACTGACTATTGCATGAGGATCGCCAAATTGAATCATTACTGAACATCGTCTAGACAAGTTGTATGATTGTATTTTAAACTATCTAAGTTAGATCTAGATTAGAGATTGTGGCAGGAGTTTATTAGCTATCCTTCTGATAATATCATTACTAACAACAAGATGAATGTGAAAAATGTATTGGCTTTGTTAACGTCAGCAAAGCTAATCTGCTTTTTTTATTCTACCCAAATACCATCATGTCTAAATGCTATAGTTATGCTTGATACATGTGCTGATATATTAATGCCGTTGTCTCTTTATTTCTTTCGAAAATTTTAAATCCCATGAACTCTGATATCAATCAATGAAAAGATGATCCAAAAATTTTGTCAAGTTAAATATCACTTTATTCTTTGCATAAATTTTGATATCCACAAGTTCAATGAGTTTGTATTGATCTTGTTAACTCTTATTTTACTTACACTTTCACATATTACATTTAACTTGCATCCCCAATTAACTTTCCACTGGCCAAAGTCCGAATCTTGCAGGTATCGGATAAAATTTTATTTTCGATACTTATCCTGAGCTTTCTTATTCACTGAATAAAAGAGTTAAGTTTTCATATACAAATATTAAATTTTACACTTCAGGATTTTATCTGATAATTCTGCTATTCTAATATTCAAATGTTACTTTATTCTGATTCAAATTTTTAGAACTATTTTGTACATCAGAAAAGGTAAATAAAAAAGCTTGAAACACAGCTTTTTGCTGTTTGAAGCACATCATGCGAAGTAAAAAGGCTGTTCAAATTTCAGTGAATCATTACAACCTCAGCATGCATCTTAATATTCCTTTTTCTGCTGTCCTGCTCCACTATGATCTCATACTTTAAAATTCATGAGCTGAACTGCTGAAACACCAATGGGACCCCTCATTTTTTTGTTCTGACATCATAAACCTTTTTGTGCTTTGAATTTCAAAAATTAGAATGTGATGACTATTTCTTCCTCGGATTCTTCTTTGTCGTGGACACCATTTGGAAAAACAAATGAAGGACCATTAATCACAGTGTTATTTCATGTCTGCTGTTGAAAGGTTATAAATAACATAGTGAGGACTGCTTGGTTGGTCCCAATTCCCAAACCACAATTCAATCAGCCTTAAATTGCTGCATATGATCAATCAACTTTACTGTAGTTTGTCACTGTTTTACCACCATCTTTCATTTAATAACTGGCTTCACTGTGGTTTTACTGACTTAATTATTGTTTTTTTTCTGATTAAAAGAGGCTAATTAGTCTAACACAAAAAATATGTGAGAGATCTTGATTTATGATAAAGATTATTTGTCACTGAATTATAATCATGTTCTCCATCATCATTAGTATTTGAATTGGCATGGAGTGACAAGACAACTTTCATCTGAGTTCTGTTCTTCTGAATGATGATACAATTTTATCACTATGATATTTTGTAGAAAGCATGGTGGGTAGACAAAAGTGCTCAGTCACAAGGTCAAGGTTTCAACAAAAAGGCTATACTAGAACAGACAAACCAAGTCTGAAGACTAGATCTCATATTGCTATTATATACAAAAAAAAATACTTAAGGAGCCAGAAACTTGATTCTGTAGGCCACCTTCCACACCATGCAATGCCAAAAGGCCAAGTAAAAAAAAATATATCATCCGACACTCCGAAACAAGTTAATTAGTTAACTTTGAAGAATAGATTATCATGATCATTTTTCAAGATTTAAATACAATAAATTCAAAAGCAATCATAGCTGAACATATGAGTATAAACAAAGCTATTTAAGTGTGCTTAGCCTGTGGCTCTAACAAAAAATAATCCTATCATGATTATAATTTGCATGATCACAAACAGAAGTATTTGTTTTGTGGCTCTACCTAAACGTTGTCCATGCACAACTTTAACCATTGAGGCAGGTAACCCTGTCATTACCCTCTGGCATCTGAATCAATGGGGTTCTGTTGGGTCTGCAATTAGTGAGCAGCAATATTTTTGTTCAAGCTGTACATGATGGCTTTGTTAATAGCCTAATAAATAGTATGCCTTCAGGTTGGACTTGGCCATTTTCTTAATACCAACGAGAGCTGAGGCACACTAAAAATATCATTTTCCGTTTTTTTTTCCCTTTTATAAATATTTATGAGCCTAGTTTTTTGTCTTCATCTTATTGGTAATATTAAAGATGCAATAGTAGTAGTACATATGGCTCTTCTTCTGGGATCGACTCAAGAATTATTCGATGTTCAAAATTATTAGTACATAGTGGTGGGTGTAAAATTTTAAAAGTTTCTATATCAAAATTTGATATTGCTAAGCTAACTGGCTATATATAAATATATGAAATTTAATAAAAAAATTTTATTTACTTATGTAACACTATATTATTTATTTTTATTAATCGTAAGATGTTAAATTTTATAGTGAATGACAAAAATCTTAATAAAAAGAGATTTTATATTCACAGTATATTTAATATCTTACGATTGACGAGATAATCAATACAATGTTACTTCATTCATTATTTTTATACATATGAATTTAATAAAAGTGCTATATACTTAATTAGGTAATACCATATTATTTATCTTACATCTAATATATATTATATAAAAGTGCATCATAATCTTGGATTAATTGCTCACGTGACTAGTGACTATGGATCATTAAATGTGTTGGTTGTCTGAGCAAACCAACGGCCATAATAAATTTCCATACATGACATGAAATAATTTAGAAGGGAAACGACATAAATAAATCACAAAAAAACGTTTTCATTGCATTAATGACGTAAGGAATACAAGAGACATCACTTAATTGTGGATTTTGGAATCTCCTTATTCTCAAAGACTATTTTATTCTATTTTAATGAAATTTGTTTTCACTGTAACAGCTATGCTTCATTAATGACTAGGAAATATTATAAATGGGACTTATCAAAATAAATGCAGAAGAAGAATCTGTTGTCAGATTTATATGATACAAAAAGGGCAAAACAAAACTATTAAAAAAAATATCCTACTTTTTCTTGGTGATTTTATTTAAAGAACTAAAAAGAATTTTATTAATTTCTTAGAATGATTTTTTCAAGCTCCTACATTTGTATTGATTTTATGTTTATAATAATATTTAGAGATATTTTTGGTAATAAACTAACATCAACCGTATATTATATATTTTATTCTAATTATTGATGGCTTATATGCTTTTTAATATTTATTCACATAACTTCTATATCAATTGAGTAACTTTATATATAATGCATTCATTTGAGACATAATAAAAAAATATATTTATATAATTTTAATTATTTAGATCTCCATTCAGATTTTTAATTTTTTTGCTTATACCCCTAATTTTAAACATAAAGTTTCCTTATTTGTATTAATTTAATGTGTGTGTCTAATACTACATCTACTTTTAATAAAACATTTTTTAAAACTTAACCTTAGGACCTCATCTCATTAAAACAAATTAATAATTTTGGATAACCATATACTACTTATATCATTAGTTTGATCTGAGTTTGTCATATAAATAATTTTTGGGAAGAACAATGTTCTTATACCATGACATTAGTCATGTTTTTTTATGTTATTTTATAATAGACAATGTTTATTATTTTATTTATTTAAAAATAATATATGGTGCGGGATACATAGACAAGAGACCTTTCTTTCTTTATTCGCGGTCCTACAAAGACAAATCGGCAGAATCATGGAATCCGAAATCAAATATTTATTCATAAGAGAAAAAAAAGATGATTCTTTAAACTTTAGGAATAAGTTTGTAATTAGTTATCAATTCATGGCAATCGATCGTATTAATAAAATGTACTCATTTATTTCGAATAAAATAAAATTTTCCGAATAAATAAAAATAGACTTTTAAAACTACTAGAAAAGAGTTTATTTTTTTAATGTTTGATTACATATAAAAAGTTCAAAAATGATAGCTTAATGATTTTAATGTATAACGTTAGTATGTGTGACCAAAAGGGAAACTTTTTTAGATTTATTTTCTCTTTGTTACAACTAATTTGGATTATTTCAACAACAAAATTTGCTTGCATTTGTAATCAAAATGTGTATATTAAGAAAGAAAGAAGAAAATAAGATAAATATCATCATGAAATCAATGGCAAGCCAATCAATCAATGTATTAATTCATGCAATGATTCCCTCCATCCAAAGTTGAAACTTTCATTACTTCCAAGGGGTTGAAAAGGTCAGTCCCTCAGACACAGGACATGTCCTCTGCTGTGAGGACCTTCAAAAATTTTAGTAAAAAATATGTGGAGAGAGAGAGAGAGAGAGAGAGAGAGAGAGAGAGAGAGAGAGTACTGTCTCTGACACGAATGCACTGTTTATTGCACAACTTGTGCTTTACTTCACATGGTCTTTGTCTTCTTCACAACCTCACACAGTCTCTCTCTCTCTGTGTCTCACTGTTTCAGCTTGTTCTTCCCAACCTCTTCCACTCTGTTCTCCTCTGCTAGTGTACCAATTTGATCTCCTCTGCTAGACAATGTAAGCTGTCTCGTTCCAGTGAGGCTCGTGCTCTACTTCGTCGCCTTTTTTTGTCTCTTTTTCTTATGATCATTATCTCCATTTCGCCTGATCTCTTCTTCCTTCAACGAGCTCATCAAGTTGGTGGGGAAGCCATTTTGTTTGCCGTTTGCTACGTAAAAATGCAAGTTTTTTTCTTCTTTATGGGCTCCCATGTTTGGCCCCTTCTCTTGTCTTTTACTCGATTTGGTGGTTTTGTCTGAGTCTTTTCTTCGTCTATCCGATCTGCCTGGGCGTTTAGCTTTGTTATTAGAGCAAAAAGGAGAAATTTTTACTGGGTATATGGTGGTTTCTTAGAGGATTTTGGCTCATTTTTCATGGTTTTTTGGATTTTTTTTCCTGTTGATCATTTTTCCTGTGTTCCGGTGAGAGTTTCTGAAACGTTTTTTTTTTCTGTTGCGTTTTATCAGGTAAAGGAGGGATCTTTGAGCGTCTTTCGTGGTGGATTCTTCTTGACCGGCAGCCATTTCCACTGTATCCTTGCTTTTAGAGGTTGTTCTTTGAAGCAATGGGTTTCATCTCAAGAAAGCTTCTCCCAGCGTGCGGGAATATGTGCGTCTGCTGCCCGGCCTTGAACCCAAGCTCTCGCCGGCCCGTGAAGCGGTACAAGAAATTGCTCGCTGAGATCTTCCCCAAGAACCTCGTAAGTCTTCCTCTCTGGTTCTGCAATGTCTCAGTTGTTGCTGGTTTGGCTTGTCAGTCACACCTTACATGCAAATCTTTTATGATTCTAAGAGCTTAGTAGTTGCAAGCTAATCGTTTGTCTTTTTGACTTAATAACTTGAAGTTTTACTGATGTAACACTATCAGCTTCACACTATCTTAGTCAAAGTGTTTTTATTCTTGTAGTTTCTGCAACCTTAGTTAGCTCTATCGTTCTGTGACTCTGAGATTCTAAATACATGTTTACCACATTTGATGACAATCAGACTTTATCTATTTCGTGAAGTATCCTTCACGTAATGAGCATCTCTCTCTCTCTCTCTCTCTGTCTGGTGGAGAACCTAGAAGTCTGATAGTTAGAACCCCCATTGTTTCTGCAGTAACTTGGGGTTGTTCCACAGAGATGGAGTAATATTTAAAACTGAAATATTGATGTTTATATGCTTACAGCTAGAAAACTTTGATAGCATTTTTAATTGGCTTGCAGGATGGTGTCACCAATGAAAGGAAGATCATGAAGCTTTGTGAATATGCTGCAAAGAACCCATTACGCATTCCGAAGGTCAGTTTTTCTGCATGGTCCACTTTATTGTTTCATGTGAAACTTGAACTGCTGTTTAACATGATGTTTTTCTTAAATAGATTGCAAAATATCTTGAGCAAAGGAGCTACAAGGAATTGCGAAGTGAGCATGTCAACTTTGTCAAAATAATTATGGAAGCCTACAGTAAATTGCTTTACATTTGTAAAGAACAGATGTAAGTAGCAAATATTTTTACATCTTAGTTACAATTATTAGGCTTAAACCTTCTTAAATTTCCTCAGCATCTCCTCTGAAATGAATGATTCAAAAGAATTTTGTGTTACCTTTTGTATTTTCATATCACATTCCTGTAATATAAATTATGATTTCACTTGGTCATAAACATTGCTGATTTTACTTCAACCACCTTGCTGTTCTGGTCTAGGGCCTACTTTGCTATCAGCCTATTAAATGTTATGACAGAGCTTGTTGATAACAAACAGCCAGATAGTATGCAAATCTTGGGTTGCCAAACCTTGACGAGATTCATATACAGTCAGGTATGGATATAAACTGCAACAGCTTTTACTTTTCTTGCAACTGATAGAGCAATCTTGTACTTTCAGATTCATTATTGATGCTATTGGGTTTGAGTTATTTAGTTGTATTTTCATCGGAACACTTTTTGCTTTTTTCCCTTTAGATGATTTTCTTAACAAGTTTAAAGTCATTACGTTTACTACAGTAATCAAGCAATATGCTGAATTTCTAATGCAGAACTCTTGTGGTTTACGGATCAAAAACTTGTTCTTCATAATGTTATATATATATTGTCTTTTTTTTGAGGGGTTATGACCTTTGTGGTATGTCATTCCTATTACATGCTGACTTTTAGAATGTTTTTGTTTCATTTATTAATCATCATGTATTTTAACAGGCAGATAATACATATTCACGGACTATTGAAAGCTTGGTTCATAAAGTTCGATTGCTCGCATGTGAACATGCTGCAAGGGAAAGGCGCATGTTACGAGCTTCAAGTCTACAATGTTTATCAGCTATTGTCAGTTGTTTCTTTAAATGCCTCTGGCGTTCGCTTTTTGTTAGTTGTAAATTTATATTCAGATAGCAGAATGACATCTCATTTCCTTGCAGATATGGTTCATGAGCAAGTATTCATGTGTATTTATGGATATTGATGAGGTGCGTGGTTTCCTATCATCGGTATTTTGAGCTTTAATGGGGACAAAGAGTATAATAAATGCAGACTTGAAAATTTTCATTGGAAGAAACAACTTTTACAGAGTTATCATCGAAGTTGCAGTCCATTGTAAAATCGGCTTTCTTACAGAAGTTGTAAAATGATCACTTGGCTTTCACTTATTGTCCTTGACTTAAAACTATGGATGATATGACAATTTCACCAGAATTCTATTTGTTGCTACCTTGATTTCGTGAATTAGATATCAAGTATATGTTATTTTAATCATCTTTTAGTGGCAATTCGTTTACATTTGGATACTCTTCGGCATCCATGTTATAATTTATTTATTTGGCCAAGTATATATGATTGACAAGGAAAAGGGAAAAAAAGAATACATAGAAACAGAAAGTTCAAAATCATATGAACAAATGAGTTAGAAAAGAAAGAATGGTAGAATACGATAAAGGAAAAAACAGAATTTATAAAAATAGAAAGATGAAAACACATAAAAACGGTGAGAAAAGAAAGAATAATGAAGATCTATTAAGAGGAAGAAATTTCCTTCATAATGAAGAAATATGAAGCAAAACTGAAACAAAAGAAGTTTCAGAAAGATGATAACAAAAGGAGAAGAAAATTTGGTAGAGTACAAGGAAAGTTATAGGAAAAGAAGACAAGTGGGTTTGAGGTCCTTGGCTAGTTTCTGGGTAGAGAATGTTCAATGTTGTTTCTCCAGACAAAGGTTTCAATTTGCAACATTGTCTGAACATGATTAACTTAAAACTTTTAATCAAGTAAATTTTATTTCGGGTATAATGTTGGAGTTCCTCTTAGATGTTTTGGTCTTAGATGTTGTATATTGTTTTTCAGATCATTTATGTCATCTTGGACAATTATCGGACTGGTGAAGATATTTATGGCAATGGAAGATCTGATATACATCACAATTGGGTTGATGAGGTGGTTAGATCTGAAACGATAGGTGGTGTTGCCATTGCTAATGATGTCAGTCCAAGCAATACTGTCACTAGAAGACTTGAAACCAAAGATTCTTCTTTGCTTACGAGGTAAGAAATGATGCTTTATCTTTCAAAAACTTAATCTTTTAAATATAGTGATATACCAAGCAGATTTAGTTGAGATAATGTAATGTATTACTCTTGGTTGTGAATTTATGAAAAGGACAATTGTTGTCTGTTGACTCTTCGTTGGAACAAACCATGGAACTTGAATTAGCTGAAACACTAAACATAAGGAGATGTGAATTAGCTAGTTCCTTTCCATCATCATTATCAGGATTTCTTTTTGGAGCCAAATTGCCATATATGGGCCAATACCCTGTGTTTACCAAAATGCCTCTGAGAATGAAAATCGTAGCTCATGGCTTGGTGTGTTGTTTTCTTTCTATACAACTTGTGAGAGCAATAAGAAAGTAATTTGATCTTTTTCTAGTCCCTTGACTGGTAGAATCTGTTTGTGTGAACATTAGCATGTGTTTTGAGTAGCTTCACTTCTTCAGTTTAAAGTCCTCATTTGCTGACGTTGAGATAAAATAATCAATTTCATTGTTGGTCACATCAACGAAGTGGTAGTCAAATTAATGTTCTTGAATTTGTCTGAGTGACCTTTTAGGTACATGTAATTTGTTAACTGCGTGTTAGCTTCTATTGTTGGCAATGCTCTCAAAAGAAAAAAAAAGAGTTTAGGACTGAAATCGTGATAAGGTTATGCCCATTTGCTTGTCCATTCCAAAACTTGTTTCATATAATCTGTTTGCCTTAAAACATATTTTTTCAAATGCTTAATCATGTTTATAACAGTGGCTTGTAAACAGTAATTCAACTTCATTAATCTTGAATGTAAAAGAGCTCACTTTCCTTTTAGTATTAGAGTTATTAATTTTTGTTATCACGTTTCAGGGAGGAACGTGAATCTCCAGAAGTGTGGTCTCAAATTTGTATACAGAAACTTGCTGACCTTGCTAATGAAACCACAACAATGCGTCGTGTGCTCGAACCAATGTTTATTTACTTTGATCAAGGAAGACACTGGTCCAACCGAAGTGGATTAGCTTTGCTAGTTTTGTCTAGCATCTCTCATGCCGAAAGGAGCTCTGGTAATTCTACCATCTACATTTTGGCATTATCATCATAAGTGTGGCCTTGCTACTCGGAAAACAAATTCCATATACTAACTGAGTTGTCAATAACCACCCAGTGAAAACTCATAGCTGCATGCATTTGAATACTTTTATCTTAAATTATCTTTTCATCCTTGTCTCTTAAACATTATTGGTTTATTTAACATGAGTTGATTTTTATTTTTTGGTCTAGATCTGCGTTTGATGAAAAACTTATCTTAAGATTTTCTTAATTAACTTTTCTTTCAGTCACATCTATTTTTAACATTTGTCACACATGCAAAGAGAAATATATTATAAATCATCATGTCTTCACTTATTTAAAATGGATCAAAATGTTTACAACAGTGATTTACTGAAACTGAGAATTGACAACCTGTTTATTTTCATTTAGGAGTCTATGCTATGTCCTTACCTCAATTTGATGGTAGAATCTTAAACTTAGTACTCTATTTCATGTCTTTCATTTTTGGCTCATATCATATTGGAGATTCAGTCAACAATAATCCTATGTTTGTTCACTGTCAGGAAATGAGCAACTTATTTTAGCTGCTATCATCCGGCACCTTGACAATAAGAATGTAGTCAACAACCTGCACATTAAGTCTGACATAGTTCAGGTTGCCACTTCCTTTGTTCGCCAACTGAGATCACGAACAGTGATTTCTGAAGTAGGAGTAGTCAGCGATTTGTGCAGACACTTGAGGAAAAGTCTCCAGGCCACAGTTGAATCAGCTACATTACAAGAATCAAACTTGAATAGTTCATTTCAGAGCTACATAGAAGACTGCTTATTAGAGATTATTAGAGTGGTAGGTCAATATTTTGAATCTGCATTCATTACTGTAATTTAGTTGTTCCTTTGAATCTTTAAATCTTTTGATCGTGTAGGTTGCTGATAAACACTTGTTATTTGACATGATGGCCATCACATTGGAGAAATTGTCCGATAATGATATTGTTTCCAGAGCCACTATTGGGTCTTTGTTGATTCTTGCTCACATTAGCTCCACAACATCTGTCAACAATCACTCAGAGGTTGGTTCATTCATGATAGTCACATATTTATAGATGTTCATTCACAGTTTGGTTTATATTCATGCCATCATTACAGGGATTCACACCACTTAATCATAAGGTGCCATGAGACATCTTGCTTTTCATTCAGTGTATATCATCTCAGTTGAAGATATTTGCTGGGATTTTGAACAGTCCTTGCCCAACAATTACAAGAAAGATATTATGCATAATAAAATAATAATAATAAAATAATAATAATAATAATAATAATAATAATTGATCAAATTGTGGTGTTTTATGCCTTTGCCTAATAGTTTTGGAAAATTTTCTACAAATTACGTTAGTTAGGCTGCTCTTAGCGCTGCTTGTCAAGTTAAATGGTCTGATTGTCTTTTTTACTTGGCGTTAGTCTGATTTTCTTTTAGCTTATATGTGGTATCTCATTTTTTCTTCTCCCCGAACAATCTTTAGGTATTTCCCGAAGCGCTTTTGGTGCAACTTCTCAAAACTATGATGCATTCAGATACGGAGACCCGTACAGTGGCACACCAAATATTTTCTGTTCTCCTTGGTCGGACGCTTAATCATACCAGATATGAATCAGAAAATATATTGGAGAACAAGAAGTGGCAATCCAGAACTACATCTGTTTTTGCATCAGCTACTGCTCTACTCGAGAAGCTCCGGAAGGAAAAGGAAGGATTAAATGTTGATAGGCTTGGAACTGGTTCCCAGGATGAGGGAAAATTTAATCAAATGGATGATGACATGCCAAAACATTGCTGGCCTCGAAAATCGTCACAACATTTCAGTAAACTCACCAGTTCTGTCATTGACAGAATTGCTAAATATATCAATTTCACAGATAAAGTAAGTACTTTCTAGTTGAGATATCTTAATGTCTTTATTTTACCTATATGTCTACATGTGATGGAAGTATGAAACTTATCCGGCATAGAGTACTTCAACCAAACTTGTATTACTTTATTTGGTTCAGGATTCCAGTGCTGCTAGTCTAACTGAAGATCAAATTGCTCAGTTGCTTTATGCTTTCTGGTTGCAAGCCCATCGTATTGATAATAAGCCTTCAGATTATGAAGCTATTGCTCATTCTTTCAGCTTGACACTTCTTTCTTCACGTCTCAAGGTGAGTTATGCATGATTATCTTTCTGCAGAGTTATATAAATGATAATAAAGCTCCCCTTCATGAAATAAACAATAACTAAGAAAGTTAAATTATGTTAATTCTGCTCGGTTATTATCTAACTTACGATCAGTTTGTTTCCACATCCGATCATTACAATATAAGCATTTTTTGTCACATGTGAAAGATAGACAAGAAAAAGGTCATTTCATGCATGTTGAATAAAACTTTCTCATATCTATGGACCCTTGTATGCTTATGTCGAGTAGATGCATGTTTCATTCTACTATCAAAGTAAAAGGATGTTTTCACTAAAAAATACAAAGGTACTTGCAACTATTGTTGAAGAACAATTAACCCTCTCTCTCTCAAAAAAAAAAAAAATTAACCTCCTTTTGTTGCAGATTCCAAATCAAATCAATATTGTACGAGCTTTTCAGCTGCTGTTGTCTCTTAGAAATACCTCTCTGGACCCAGATAGTAAGATGCAGATCAGAACATTTTGTTGGTTGCAATTGATATTTCAATTTCCCTCTTGCTTTTGTTTTATCTTTGATACAATGTTTTTTTTGTTTCAACAGGCATGCTGCCTCCTTCATGTCAGCGCGCACTTTTCACATTGGCTAATGGGCTCCTAGCATTTGCTGGAAAAATATACCACATTTCATCCTTCAATGATTTACTTGTCATATCGGAGGTAATTCTTCACTATATTTTTTGTGTGACTGCCTAGTTTCATTGAATATTCAATATATATGGTGTGCGCACACATGTGTGCATGTGTGTGAGTGTGCACGCGCATCCATGTGTGTGAGATGTGCTTATACATGAAGATGCATGCATGTAAATGCCTCTATTTGATATACAAATTTTCTTTTTGTTACATTCAAGTATCCTTTGACACTTTTGAACGCCATTTTTTTGGTATGATGATGACTCTGGATTAATTGATTTAACACCCTTTTGATTTTCTAGTTCCTATGATGCCAGATTCTTTGTTTCGTGCCCATATATACCCCTATTTTCAAATATGGAACTCCTTATTAAGTTTTCATACCCATGAAATTTGTTCTTCATTAATTTAATGGTGTTATATTATATTCTTTTTTATAACTATAAAGACTTGGTTATTGCTTTCTAACTGTACCTTTACAAGCATGCCTTTTATCATCAATTCATTATGCTTTTTATTTCATGCTAGTTCTGATTCAAAACTGTTCAATATTCTGTGGTTTTTTGCCTCAATCAATACATGTATATTTTCAGTTGTTGGAATTTCCACTAGATCTGCATATTTGTTTGATCATGTTCTGATGCTTCAGATCCTCTCGGCCTAACTGATAACCCTATTGAAATTACTTCTAGATGTTGATTGCTTGATTTCTTAAATCATAATAATTAATTCTGATGGAGTTTTTGTCCCCTCGTTTTTCATCATCTTGTTTTGTTTTTTGCATATTATTTCCTATTTATGTGGTCATGCTTCCAGTAAAAGTGTCTGTTACAGGGTAAGATTTCCACAAGTCAATTTCACAAGTCTTTTTGGTCGGAGAGTCCCCTCGTCGACCTCCTAAATATTTTGTACACTGACAATTCGGGTGCTTTTGCTAATGGATGATCACTTCACCCTAAAAAAAATTTCACACTGTACAATTCACCTTATTCAAGGATAACTTATGCAAAATTGGAGTAATCTTTTGACAGGTGGATCCTTATCTTAAAGTCAATGCGGACCTGCACATTTTTGTGAGATCAGATCTAGAAGAGTATGGCTCTGGAAGTGATCAAGAAGCAGCCAAAATTACGCTCTCAAACTTGAGGAACACAATGTGTGATTATGATCAGCGTTTACTTGATATATTGTGTCATGAACTTTCATCTTTAACTGGCGTAAGTATTTGTCAAATGTTCATCCTGTCATTGTGTGGAACTTCAACACATCTATAAATGATGGCAAAGTTAAATTTTTGTTTCTTTTTCAGCTGGAGAAAGATGTGCTAGCCAAGCAACTCACTGAAACTTTCATGCTTGAAGATGTTTCTTTGTTCGGCTTAAATCCAGCCTTTGACTGGGTTAACCTCGAAGCTCCAGCAGTTTCTGAAGAATCAATTACCTTCGATGAGGTATCCCATTTTTATCCTGGGTTACTTTCTCAGTGTTCGAGTCTCTCTCTCTCTCTCTCTCTCTCTCTAGTATCGATACATTTGCACACTGATCTGTCTCACTAGATAGAGGACATTGTATTGCTATATAAACAGTTTTGCTACCATTGAAACATTTTGCTTTCATAATATGAAGGTATGCTTTATATCACTGAGACCATTATTATAGGGTTTCAGCTGCTGGTCACTAGGCTCAGGAAAGTGGAGTAACCTAGACGTGTACATATGCACTGATGGCTTATTTTTTAGTGTGTTAACCATAACTGGCAAACTTGGGAAGGTTTATATTAGCTGAAAATATTTGAATTGGTTCATCTGTTACTTGTTCAGCATTTAACATGTGACTCTTATCTATTAAATTGTTAAAACTGGCGTTGGCCAACAACAAATAATTGATGTAAAGTCAGATTTCTCATGAACATATGTTTTCATAATTTGATGGAATTTTCTGAGGAATGAGAATTGCCATAGAGCTAGAGAATCAGAATTTATATTTGATAACTTTTGGTCGACAAACATTAGAATGTTTTCAGGCATCCTGAGTGCCCACCTCAGTTTGATCAGTGTTGTGAATCTTAATGATCACATGTGTACTGTTGATGACATGTTTGATTAGGTTTGTGCCGCACTCTAAATACCAGCAGTCATATGTAAACTTATTACTGGAAAGAAGTTATAATATGTATACTTGATTGACTTCTGGTGTAGGTGCTTTCAAGTAGACATAAAGGGGCATGATGATTGAGGTGTTTAAGCTTTTTTTCCTCTTCAAACTTTATGCACAACTTATAATATGTATACTTCATGCCTCTGAAAGCAATTTTTTAACATATTTAGATAGCTTCTTGGAGATAATTGTGAAATATATACTATTTGCTGTTCATCGTTGGTTTAATGGTGGCATTAACATTATCATAATCAATGTGGTGGACTATGTCATGAATGTATCATGTGGTCTTAGTCGAGCTTCAAATAAATATTTTCATACTTGATCATGCCGATGTTTGTAGGGTTGAACTGTCATTTAGAAAGGTTATCACACAAGTAAAAAAGTGACTCTTTCACGACAATTATATGTTGTACTTGTGGAGTACTTAGAAAAAAGGAGGTAGCTAAGCATCCAAACATTGTTGCTATCATTTTGAATGATCAACTTCTTTGCTTCAGTCCTATGGAATGCCATTTCATATTCTTGATTCTTGAGGATAACATTACATATTGAGAGTGCTTAAAATGACTTGTAAGTCTTTGTGTAAACCCTTGTCCGCAGCTATTTAATTGCCCTCATTTTGATTTGCAAAATGTTTAGATTCTGCAGCTTAGTTTAAATCACCAAATTCTAATTGCTTTTACATCTGGCTTGCAGGAACGCTCTAGAACTTCATCCGTAGATGATGACGCTTGTAGCCATTCACCAGTTGCTGATATTTCCGCAGTCATGACTGGGATGCTTGCTCCAGTACCTTCATCTAATGTCATTAGTGTTGGTCAATTGCTAGAGTCGGTAAAATTCTGTTCCACTTATACTTAAGCTTCAGCATGTGTTTGTACTCATTTGCTGGTAGATCAGTAACTGCATTGAATAAAATATCTCAGTATATAGTTCCCGGAATTGTGTTTCAGAAATTTGTCGTTTGTTTATATTTGGTTCTCTTAAATGCATAATTCTATGAGCTATAGGAATATGCGAAATGGAAACTGTTCAAGTTTGCTTGTATACTCGGTTTTCACAAGGGCCTCTGTTTTTGTGAACTGCCAGGCGCTCCATGTCGCGGGTGAGGTGGCTGGAACATCTGTATCAACTTCTCCTCTTCCATATGGTACAATGGCAAGCCAATGTGAAGCCTTTGGCATGGGCACAAGAAAGAAGCTATCTAGTTGGCTGGTTGGCAGTCATGATATCATCCCTGATGATCTATCGCCAAAATTGCATTTGAGTGAGCAGCTTAGGAAGGTAAGATGATGGCTAGGTTTCTTCCAATTAGATGATATTCTAATGGCCTGAGAATTAACTGTTTGCAGGTAAGCACATGCATCATTGAACAGTCGGCTGTGTCCTCTGAACCATGGTTAGCATTGAGGCTACCTCCTGCTAGTCCCTTTGACAACTTCATGAAAGCTGCTGGGTGCTGATACTTGGGCATCTTTGCTGCTGCTAACTGAATGCCTAGAGACTTGTATATTTAATTAGGTTTATGGGTGTATATTAGTTGGCATATATGTTTAGTTATGGTGTAGAGAACCATCAGATGACTAGTGTGGTAGAATGCTCACTTTGGACTGATTGTTGTACTAGTAGTTTGTGAAATTCTTCTGGTTGATCATGAAGACATTGTTTAGAGTCCTTGACACTGCTACTGGGCTGTTTCCTGTGCAAGATATGTCCATGTTTAGGTGCCTCTCCTGTGTTATGCTGATATTAAACTTTTCTAAGTTGGTGCTATCTTTCTCTTGAGCAGTTTCATAATTGGTAATTCATGGCATTGAGGTTGTGTTTGGGTGAAAATGGCTTTAGAGAATAGTTTGCTTTATTTTTGTTTTGTGTATTGGAAGTTCTAACGTCCTCTGAAACGTAATGGCCTTTGTGAAATCACCATTGCAAATGTGAAAGACATAATTTCTCGAAAAATGTCAAAAAAAAATACTTTTCCCATAAAATTTATGCGCCAAAGCTAAACTTTTCAATTATTCATCTCATTACTATATATATCAATGATATTTGCATCTTTTAATCTAATCATAATTTAACATGCAAATTGATGTTTAATCATCAAATAAAATTTTAAATCATAGGTGTTGGGAAATACGAAGAAAAAGAATAGAAAGATCACAAGAAATTCAGAAAAACACACATATTTTACGTGGTTCGGATATGGATCTCTTACGTCCACGGCAGTTGCAGAGAGTTTTTCACTATGTTAATGTTTAAAATCACCAGGGTACATAACCGCTCCATAGAACAAGATATATATGATGGAGCTAGGGCAACCGCCCACATAATGGAAAAAATACATATATACCCCTAAAAATTTTGGATGATCAGTCTCCATCTGCTATCTCCAACAATAGGATTATGAAATATAACATACTATTTAACATTTATATTAGCATAAAAATATAAGCATCAAAGCACCAAAATCGAAGAAGAAAATTAGTTAGAATATTATTTTAAGGACATAAAATAACCTATCTATTTTACTAAAATTTTTCTTGGGGGCTCCGCCCCCGAACCCCCGGCCTTACGGGCAGGGGGGCGCTGCCCCCTTGCAACCCCTCGCCAACTCAGCGCCGAGTTGGATCGGCGCCAGTAGGGATTGGATGATCAGTCTCCATCTGCTATCTCCAACAATCTCCCACTTGGAG
>LTAE01006429.1:10815-22484 GCA_001647135.1 Pontederia paniculata
ATTCTTCTATCTTAACTTTGGTCATCCGCTGCTTTAACTCTTGAGCCTACGGACGTCCACTCTAACATCAACAATCTCTCGATCGTCCACTGTGTTCACTCTGAAACCCTTGGATGACCATTGTCTTTATCTTCAGCTCTACGGTCGTCCACTCTTCATCTTCGGACGACCTTTCCTTCCTTGGTCATATCGTCTCTTTGGCTAATTCTCATCACCGGGTGTCCACTTCTCCTTGGACCGCTCGTTCTCCGACCTTGTGTACTGTTGACATAAAACCTTCGGTCGCCTAATGATCTTCACCAGGCGACCTTTCCTGTTCAACCTTGTCTTCGATCGTCCACTCAACACCTTTGGTCGACCGCTCAGTACTTGGCTCCATCTCTTAGATCTTTGTTCTTCACATCGGTCGACCACTTCACACCCTTTGGACGACCACTGCACACTTAGGATTTTTCCTTTATGTTTTCTCTATGCATAGGTCATCCGATTCTTCAACCCCGGTCGACCTATCACTCTTTGAACATAAAAATGTCTTTCAAAGATCATTTCAACAAGTTCATTAGTACAGACTAAGTTCCCTCACAAATTTATGATCATCAAAATAATCTCGGGATCCTAGATTCAACATAATTTATCATTCTACCTTTTTGTTGGGACAAATTATTTGATGTTTTAAAAGATGATTTAATTATTGTATATCTTCTATATAGTTTATTTGTTAGGATTGATATTTAAGAACATGTATAGTTTTCATTGTTTAATTTTAATTGTTTCCTCATGAACATGGTTGCCTGAGATTTTTTTATACATCTAGTTGATCATTAATTGTGTAGTGTGGTTAATAGCTATGTCTAATTCATGTCCTGATCCGTTGGAGTTTGTGGTCTATTAAATCAATCCATCAAGGGTGATTTGATAGTTTAAGGAGACATTTTACTGCATCTTGTGTTAACTTCATGAGGTAGATCCGTTAAGGGGTATTTTCTGAATTGTTTATCATAGTTGGATTACCTATTAAGGGAATTCATAACTTAAGTGTCCCTAACCATCTGAAGATACAAGAGTTTGTTGTTATATAATTCATGATTTCTGTAGGGATTTATAAGTGTTAACCCTAATCTTTATTATCATCTAGGCCTTAGTTATCTTCATCCATTATCATTGTTAATAACCTTTTTTTTTTTCTGACAGACAATTCAATCCTAAAACTTATGTTGTCTCCTATTAACCTCTAAGGTTAGATAGTCAATCTTCGTTCTTTGTGGGTTCGATAACTTTGTACTCGTTACATCATATTACTTGAACGACTAGTGTACTTGCTAGCATGTATTTGCATGTAATGGATTTTTCGCATCACAACCCAAATAATGTTTCACCCGATGTCCATTGACTTGAAAATTCTGGGAACCATCTACTATTTCTAGTTCTACAACTCCATAAGGACACGATGAGACAATGATAAAGGGTCTAGACCATGTAGATTTTAGTTTTCTTGGGAAGAGCCTAAGTCTACTATTAAAGAGAAGAACCTTTTTCCCTTGGAGAAATTCAGTTTGTTTCATATGCATATCATGAAGTTTCTTTGTCCTCTCTTTATATAGTTTAGTATTTTTATAAGCATTATGTCGAATCTATTACAATTCATTTAGCTTATAAACTCTCTCGCTCCTAGCTGACTCTAAGTCAATGTTTAGAAATTTTGTCGCCTAACAAGCCATATGTTCTAATTCAATAGGTAGATGGAAGGATTTTCCAAAGACTAGTCTTTTCGAGGACATGCCAATGGGTGTTTTATAGGCAGTCCTATAAGCCCACAATGCGTCATCTAACCTTAGCGCCCAATCTTTTCTCAAATTATTAATCATCTTTTCTAAGATCCTCTTAATATCTCTATTTGACACCTCTACCTTGCCACACGCTTGAGCATGATATGGCGTGTTAAGTTTGTGATTGATGTGAAATTTTGCTATTAGCTTTCTAATGTTCGATTATAGAAGTGTGTGTCATTGCACTAATGATATACCTAGGTGTCTTGAATCTTGTGAATATGTTCTTCCTCAAAAAGTTTGCTATCACCTTAGCATCACTTGTGAGTGAAGCAATTACCTCAACCCATTTGGATACATATCTACTGCTACCAAAATGTACTCATTATTGAATGACTTAGTAAATGGTCCCAAGAAATATATACTCAAACATCAAATATATCATAGTGAAAAATATTGTTAAGGGGAATTTTGTTCAATTTTGAGATGTTACTTGTCCTTTGGCAGTGGTCACATGACTTATAGAATACTCAAGCATTGTTGAAGATTTAAGGCAAGTAGAATCCACACTCAAGAACCTTTGCTACTTTGTGATTTGGCCCGAAGTGTTCACCCACAATCCTATCAAGGTAGTGCCTTGGGATGTTGTCAATCTCCTCATCTCACAAGCATCGTCTGATGGTTTGATCTACAACACAAGTTGAAGAGGTAGGGGTGTTCCCAGTGATAGTGTTTGATGCCTGAAAATAACTTCCTCTTTTGGCGATGTGTCATTCCTTTCGGGATCCAATTCTATGCAAGATAGTTAGCAAAAATCTGAATACCGTGGGGTTGATTCAAAGATTTTCTTTACCATACAAACCGTGAAGATCTTCTCGTCTGGGAAGTCTTCATGAATGTCAATGATCTTGTGGGTTCTAGCTCTAGAAGAGATAAGTGATCAGCTATAAGATATTTTGTCCCCCCTTTTGTCTCTCACTTCGACATCTACTCTTAGAGTAATAAGATCCATCGAATTAGTCGGGGCTTCGCATCCTTCATGGTCATGAGGTATCTGAATGTTGCATGATCTGTGTACATGATAACTTTTGAACATATAAGCTAAGCACACAATTTATCAAAAGCATAAATCACATTGAGGAATTCTTTCTTCATTGTCGCATAATTTAACTGTGCAGGAGTCAATGTGCGACTGTGTAGTAGACTGCTCGAAATGCTTTGTCCCATCGTTGTCCCAGAAATTCTCCTATGGAAATATAACTTGCATCACACATTATCTCAAATGGTGCATTCCAATCAGGTGCGACTAACTATAGGGGCTAAGATCAAGCTTCCCTTCAACGTGTTGAATGTTGTCATGCACTCGAAGTTGAACTCAAACTTTGTATCTTTGGCCCAGAAGATCGGTCAGTGGTTTTGGGATCTTCAAGAAGTCTCTAATAAAACGATAGTAGAATCCTACATGTCCCAGGAAACTTTTGATGGCCTTCACATTCGTTGGTGGAGGGAGGTTGGCTATAAGAATTATCTTGGCCTTATCCACTTTGATACCCTTGCTTGAGATCTTCTGGCCTAGAACTATTCATTCCTGCACCATGAAGTGACAATTCTCCTAGTTAACGATCAAGTTGGCCTCTCAGCATCTCTGTAAACTATATACATTTTGGGTAAACGATTTGCAAATGTATTTCCAAATAGCGTGAAGTCATCCATAAACACTTTTAAGATGTGCTCATTCATGTTTGAGAAAATAGACATCATGCAATGCTAGAATATTAATGGTGCCTTTCCAATCTGAATGGCATCCTTCTGTACATGAATGTTCCATAGGGGCACATAAAGGTTGTCTTCTCCTGATCTTCCAGTGCCACTACAATTTGGTTGTATCTAGAATATCCATCCAGGAAGAAATAATATTGGTGACCTAAAGCACATTCAAACATTTGATCAATAAAGGGTAGAGGAAATTGATCTTTGTGTGTTGCTTTATTTAGCTTATAGTAATCAATGCATACACGCCATCTTGTCATAGTGCACTGAGGTACAAACTCATTATTCTTTTTACTCACTACAGTTGTTCCTCCTTTCTTTGGCATTACCTGAACGGGGCTTATCCAAGGGCAGTAAAAAATTGAATATATCACTCTGGAATCAAGTAGCATGATAATCTCTTTCTTCACACCTTCAACATCAAATTGAGCCTCCGCTAGAATTGAGTTGAGGGCTTTGCAGTTTCTTCCATCATGATTTTGTGCATGCAAATTGTTGATGAGATGCCCTTTATGTCAGCTATTGACCATGTGATGGTTTTCTTACGTCTTCTCAACACCTCTAGAAGTTGTTGCTCCATGTCGTGTGTGAACTCTAAATACACAATCATAGTGATGTGATGCATCAAGTACATAATATTAGGTCTTTCGAAGTTGTAATCTACACTATTTTCATGCCCTTTTGTTGAGCCAAAGCCCCATTCTACACCAAGTTCTCATCTTTATAACAAGCACATACCATTATGATCTGAATTCTATCATTTCACATATTTAGAACCAAATGATGTTGCTTTATGCTTTTATGTCAGGAACTTCAGGTCGGTTGAATGAACATCACAACCCTAGATGTCGCATCGCCAAAAAATAACAAAATCACTGAAAGATGGAGAATCATGATAGCTCATTATTGACAAGGAAGAATCAAAGGCAATCAAGGGAATCTTTTTGACTCGACAGAGGGCACAGATGCCAAGAAAGGAAAAGAGAATAAAATGAAAAGAAAGAAGATATTTAAAGGAGGAAACCTCAAGGAGAGAAGGAGGCTCCCACTTGGCAAGGCCCCCATTTGGTGAGGAGTCCATTTCTGGAGCAGCACAATTGGAGCCGGTTGGAGCAACGTAGAGACGATGACGCCATTGATGAATAGTAGTGCAGAGATCAAGAACATGAGCATTTCTAACTCTATCTTTTTGTATTGCTGAAGATGATTCTTTGTAATTATGTAGGATTATTTTGAGTTAGTAGTAGGGGAGAAAGGATTGAATTTCTATCTTAGTTTCGAACGCTTTTGAACTTTTTCTGAATTTCATTATATGAACCCATCATATTTCATGTTTTGAATCGAATATGTTGTAAAAAGTTTTGGTTATTTTGTGGTCGGATACGAATTGACATTCAGTTCAATCTTCTTTTGTGTCTACACACAATCTCTCTCTCTCATCGGATGATGCATCCTTGACCGGAGGCATCTGGGAAGTGAGTGGTCGCGGTTTTCTTTCTTTCCCATTGAGTGTGATTGGGCCACTACTCGGGTGTTTCACAACCTTGCATCCACGAGGAATCTCTCTTACTATTCTCCATGCTTAAAGCGTTTGGAGGGTAGACCATCCCATCTCGTTCATACATAGTCTGATGGTGCACTCCATCATAGGTTCAACAGACTTGTGATGCAGGATTGTATGTCGAAAGACCCTCAACCTGGTAGCAATCATTAGTGCTCTTCACCTCATGACTGCGAGGTGATCATGATTAATATTCCTTGAAAAGGAATCTATGATCCCTCTCTTCATCGAAATCTGATTTAGTATACAAACAATGCATGCAAGTGACAATCCAATCCAACATCCCCGAGATCTGCTAACTCTAGAGTTCCTTCACATCCCTACTGTATTCATGATTTACATAGTTGTGATATATTTAGTTTCCATTTATTTAGTTAATTTCTGCAATCTTCTGAAAAACCCTAAAAAGTAGTTAATTGATATCATTTTTTTTCTTTTAGATCTATCCTTATCATTTTTCCTCTAGGATTAATTAGTTAGATTAGTTTCGCGTGATTAATTCATGATAATTGCTTTCACCTCCCTGTGGATTCGACACCCCAAGTGCTACACATGATAAGTTGTATACTTGCAGCATTTGTAGTGTTGTTCTTGAATTTTTAAAACTAATTGTCTACTATTATTACAATTATGCACTTATACCATCACAACTATGCTGACAAACTTGTACATGAACATGATTCTGATTTAACTCTATATAGCATTATGCACAATATTAAGCTTTTGGCGTCATTGTCGGGTACCCAATTTTTAAAAAAAAAATTATTTGATCTGTGAATATCCTCATTTTCGTTGTTTATATCATCACTAACCCTTTTTAAGCTTTGAATATTTCTTTAGCCTTTTCATTTTCTATTTATTTTCCTTCTCTTTTTTTTTACTAACCTCAATATAGTGCATGTCAAGATCTGGATTTTTTGAACAAGATTGTTATTTTTGTACTAGAGAAAGAATTCAGGATGAAAACCAAAGAAAAAAAAGTTGAACGAGATAAAGACTTTGTTGATTTTTTAATTACTGTCCAAGTTTTCTCAAGTATCAATTTCTGAAGTATCACCTGCAGTAAATTTGAATTATGAACCATTTACAACAACTAACCTATAGTTAAAAATTGGAATTGAAGCACCTAATTCTCATATTTCTCTTGTGCAAATTTCAAACTCCAAGTGTTCCAACTATGGTCTTGTTTGGCACGCCTCTAAAATAGCATCTAAACTAGCGTGTAGCGTGTTGACCAAGTCAATAAGCTATTTATGGTGTTTGCCAAGCATAATTAATAATAGCGATAAGTGATTGGAACTCAGCGTTTTGAGATGCTTGATAGACCAACATCTAGGGTAGCGACAAGCGTATTAGAATTTTTTTCAGATATACCCTCAAAATATTTCAATATTAATTACTATTTGTATGATACATTTATTATTTTATACTACATGATCACTTTATTATCTATTCTTATTTTATTAACTTATAAATCATTTGGTGAGCTATTTAATTTATTATTATTTATTAATATTAAAATAGTTAAAATAAAAATATGTTATTAAATTTATTATACATATAATAATGTAATTTATTAAATAATTGTTTGTACCCATTTTAATCATTTTATATTTATTGATTGATTCAAAAGCTGCATTTGTCAAACACTTTTATTAAATTTAATAATTAACTCGCTACTGCTAATCGCTAATCGTTATTCGCTATTAACCGCTAGTGCATGCCAAACAGAGCCTATGACAAATATAAATTATCAATTGCAACCTGCACTTGTGATCATTATACAACAAAATCAGTTTTGGGGGAACAACCATTCAAGATTTAACTCAATTCAGTTCGGTTTTGGGGAAAAATTAAAATACTCTTCAATTCAATAATATTTCACAAGATATTGTATATATGAGATTATTTTCAACAAATATATGCCATAAAATAATTTGAACTAATAAAAAATTTCAACAAATATATGCCATAAAATAATTTAAACTAATAAATATTTTATTATCATCAAGGAAAATCATATCCTCTATCCTAACACTCGCATATTTTAATTTTTCAAAGGTTATTAAAATTATCATGGAGAGAATAATTAAGGAGATACAGCAAGACTCTATCATCAATGCTTGGTGGAATGATTGTGACAACATCCTCCTATACAGTTCGAAAAAGCAAAGAGTTGACGAAATCCTCGAGCATGGGGAGCTTCTGATCGTCTGTGTAAGTGTACATAACTTTAATCATTCGAGCAGCGTTGAGGCAGGCCATCCGAAACACTTTGGAGACGGGGCTGGAGGAGGACAAGCATTCCTTGTTCAGCTCTTCCCAAGCTTTTGCTATCTTCCTCTCCACATCCTCCCTTGCACCTTCCTCTGTGGACTGCGGGTTCTCTTTCTTGTAGCACTCTAAATAAGAACCATCAAATCCTTCTTGGTTCTCATCCTGAAGAAGAGGAAGCAGCAGCAGCAGCATGATTAACATTCTCACGTTAACATTAATTAATTAAAGCATATATAGTTTCTAGTAGATATTTGTTTCATGATGTCATCTGACTAAAGTTTATTGTAACCTTGGCACTTCCTAAATCGTCGGAAAGACGAAGAATTGTTGCTGGACAAGATAAAAGTTTCTCGACGATTGGAGTGTTGTCTTCGGTCATTACTTGTCCAATAAGGGAAAATAGATGCACTAACACGACGTGCGTCCCGGAACTTGTGATGCCATTTCTCAGGTAGGCGTCGGACGATGGTACATGCTTAGAGGCAAACCACTTGGATTCCACTGAGAATGCGTTGCACAAGTCCACCCACTGGAGAAAATTTAAGTCACAAGTGCAAATATAAGTTTTAATAAAGGATTTAATGTACCTAATATTTATCAAATGTTTTATAAAAATATTGAGCATAATTTAATTTTTTAATGTATGATCAATGATAAATTTTATAAATCATGATATTTTGTCAATCTTATTATTTATTATGCTTAATATCCCTACAAATCACAAATGTTTAAATTGGATAAGTTATTGTCTCTCAAAAAAATTATTAGATATAAGATATCAACTATTTTAAAATTTATTAAGAAAAGTCATATTTATTAGATGTTATGCAGTATACAGTATATTTTTTTTAATATAGTAAATGTAGCACATGATAGATAAAGATATTTATTGATTAAAAATATGAACATTAAAATTACTTAGTTTATGAATATACTATTATTTTTTTGGACAAGAAACGTGTAACGTATTTTTAGTGTAGTGCATGTAGCGCAGCAGAAAGTAACAACATTTTTATACAAAAAATTGAACACTATTTTTTGTGCTACATATTTCTTTTATCCTTTTTTTAATATTTATGGATTCCGAACACAACCTCTACTCAACCACGAAAGGAAAATTCAATTGAATTTTGAACTCAAAGACCTTCAATCCACTTTTAATATCATGTTATATTTAAATGATTAGGAAAAAAGTATTATCTTCATGTTTATATTTTCAATCTTAATAATTTACTTTATTAGTATTTGGACCTTAACTGCTTTTGTTAAATGTATAGATTAAATTGCACTACTTCTTGATTAATGTTGTTAAAAGTACTACATCAGATGCATTTTACAAATTAAATAAGGATCATACCGATTGGATCAACGTGTTTACTGGATTCCATCCGTGTTCCTTCACGACCATTTCTGCAACCTCGTCTGTGATCTTATATAATGCGGTGTAGCAGGCTCTCATGTACGCCGGAAGCGAATCGATAGAAGAGAGGTCCCATCTACAAGAGAAAAGTATTATTAGATTAAACGAGGTAGGTACGTATTGAAGGCATCGACACACAGGAACACAATTTGTGATGGCATACTTACTTGTCCATGGCCTTTTGGAAGAGGGCTAGTTCTTCTGCTGAGCCATGTACATCATATATGTCATCAATGAGATAGACGAATGTAATAACTTTGGTCAGCAGAATCCTGTACTCCGAGTATTTTGCATCAGGAATCATCGCCATGGACCAAACGTACCACTTCAAAGGTTGATCCCGAGCAAACCATAGTTCCTTCCTTAAACCTGACTGTTTCCACCAACTGCAAAATATTTACCAGAAAAAGAGTATATTGTATTATTCCTACAACCAAACTTTAAAAATATTTACATTTTATTACGAAATAATAGTATTCAACATTATCTTCTAAATTTTTAATTATTTTATGATTGATAATATAAACTCATATTTTGACATAACTCACTTTTTTTTTTATTTTGTTTATATTTATTTTAATTCAATAATTTTGAACGAAATAATAGTATTCAACATTATCTTCTAAATTTTTAATTATTTTATGATTGATAATATAAACTCATATTTTGACATAACTCACTTTTTTTTTTATTTTGTTTATATTTATTTTAATTCAATAATTTTGAAGGGTATTTTAGTAATTTTTATTTCATAATTTAAATTATAATTTGTGTTATTGCTACTTACCAAACGCTATGATATAATATTACCAGTAATTTATAACTATTTTAGTGGTGATCTAAATTACCGGTTAATAAAAATTGAGAATGCGCCAAACGGCAAGATGATATTTTTGAAGGCACATTGAAGATGAATAGCAGGCTAGACCTTGTGATTTCGTTGAGTTCATTCTGGTGGAGTGTCTGGAGCTGCATGAAATCAGACCTTGCCAGTTGTTTCATTAGACTTTGCCATGATCCAGTCTCTCCATGTTCTTGGTGATCAAAATACTGTCTCGCTTTATACCTTTGTAAACTCGTGTGGTACGGGAAATCTAACGTCTGCCTCACTCGAGTTGCAAGATTAGGATCCAAGCTTGCCAGTGATGACAGGAGATGCTTCCTGGAGAACTCTTTGGCTTTGTAAAGAATATCTTCTTCCCCTGTGTTCAAGAATGACGCTTCATACAAGTTGATCAAACCCTCCGTGTCTTCCTTGATCTCTTCTAGGAATTCTCCCCTCCCATCAAGGAACTTTGAGAAGATATCTTAAACAATCACAAATTAGGCAATGGGTTTAGGCTTCTAGCATGAAATTTACTGCCCATTAATTTGTTGGATGATATATATATGTTTGGACTTTGGACTTACCAGATGGGATATCATATCCAGCTTGCCTCAGCAATCGGAAGGCAAGGGCAACTTCCCTACAGCTGGCCATGCGCCCCATGGCGCAGTTACGGTGCAGTGATTGAAGGATGGTTTCAATTACTTCCCCGAAGTGATTGTCGATGCCGAATCTCTGGACGACATCAATTAATGTCATGGATTCCAAATTTCGGTTTGTCTTGTATAACATTGTTCTGACGTTCAACAATAAATTCTCATAATGCACTGGCCCAGGTTGATGTTCCTGTACAAATATCTCTTTTAATCATTTCTACCCAAAAAAACGTATTTGATTCATTATTCAACGAAGTTCTGTACTAAATAGAAGCAAATATATTTTGTAATAGCTAAATGAAATGTCTAATTAGTTTCATTTATTCTAAGGAAAATAAATTTCAAAGTACATTTTTTTTTACATTTGGGAAAAAGTAGTACGTCTACAGCTAAATATGCGTTCTGACTGATTAAATTTTATCGAGGGATTTGCAGAAATTTATTTTTTCTTTTAAAGTTATAAGATCAATTTCAGCAATTGCTCTCATGCATCACAAAAAAATTCTTATTTTTTATTCACAAAAAGATATGTTGAAGTGATAAACTACTTTTCTATAATTCATTTTCCCTAAAATTTTGCTTTCTTTTTCATCTTATCATTTCAAAACAAATTAGGCAAGTTTTGACAAAAGGAAATACAAGCAAGAGAAACAATAACTTTCTTAACAACCACTAATATACAGGAAGCAACTTGATCCACTCAAGTCTCTCAAGTGGTGAATCACTAACAATTATCCTTTTATTTCAATGATTGAGTTTTTAAATTTTGAAATATATATATATATATATATAGTTATATTATATTTTATACCGTAGCATATATCTGTATACATGTACATTGAATATTCAGATATTCACGTATTATATGTATACTAATACGCTAGGGTGTAAAATTTGAGTTGTAAATTACAATAATGATACAGACGATTGAGAAGTTAATCATCACTTTGTTTCCAGTATCCACTTAATGTGTTGAATAAAGTAGCTTGTAATAATCATCTGCTTATTTCACAATTATAAAATTGTTAAATTAGTATGAAAATTCATATACCACTGTAAAATTAGTCAGAAGCGAGAAAAAGTTATGCTCACGTGAGTTAATAGAGATATCATGAATTCAAATAATGAGTACACATATAAATAATGCTTCTTGCCCCCTCTATATATGTATATATATAATATGAAAAAAAATTAAAAATACTATCTACTTGAATAGGTAGCATTGTAATACTTATCTTAACAATTGTAGACTATTAAATATACAGTAGATACAAGATTTTCTCTTTTTTAAATAATTTATTATAAATTATTAGATTTATCGTATATCTAATATTCTATGATTGTTAAGATGAGTAGTATGATGTTATCTACTTAAATAACATATATATATATA
>LTAE01006430.1:0-23019 GCA_001647135.1 Pontederia paniculata
TATATATATATATATATATATATATTATCTCACTTTTTTAACTGCAAAATAATTTGATATATTAAGCTTTTATAAATATATTTGTTTATAATTATTTTAGGCTTTCAGGCAAAAAATAACTTCAATAATTTTATTAAATTAGAATTTTATTTATTTATTCTTAATTTACTTGAGTTGAAATTTTTTAAAAAATAATTACTTTTTGTCTTACACTTTTTAGCTTTGTTCTAGGGATACTAATTTCAAATATATAAAATTTTATTTTTCTTACATTACCTGAATTTAAACTCTTTATAGATAATTCTTATTTTGTTATGGACTTTTATTTTTTTATAAATAATTAGTTGCTTGAATTAGGTGTGATCTGATTACTTGAATTAAGACTCTTTATAAATAATTCTTATTTTCTTATTCAATTTAGGACTCTTACTTTTTATATATAATTAGTTATTTGAATTAGGTGTTTTGTGGTATGAAATTGGGAAAATAAGATAAATTTTATCTATATTCATAACTATTTTTTTTTCAATAATCTTTTTAATAATTTGATTATTCAAAAGTAATGTTTAATCTATTTTACATTGTATTTTAAAAAATAGTGGATACAACATATGTTATATGACATTATGGACGTGACATGTGATATAGGACATTATAGAAGTGACACATGACATAGACTTATTTTACTTAATAATAATAATAATAATAATAATAATAATATAATATAATATAATATAATATAATATAATATAATATAATTAACATATAATAATTACGTATATAAGTCTAAATATTTATATTATTATTTATTACTATATACTATATAGTATATATTTTAGGAAGCCAAATTATAAACAAATATATAAGAATTTAAAAAAAATTAAAAAGTCCATGCCTAAGTGGGTTGTCCTAGACTGGGTTTGAGCCACCAAGGCTCATGCCATGTTAATGTCGTGTCATGCCCAACTTCCATTTGAGTAGACATTAGACTCGAGCACAACAACAATGTCGTGCGCCCGAGTCGGGCCAGGCCTTGTCGGTGTTCGAGTTGTGTTGTCTCGCCTGACACTACCTCAACCGTTAAAAAAAATATGTTGAAATTTGTAACAAATTAATTTTTAGATTACTTGTGTTATATATCGGATAACTAAAATAGTAAAATTTTAATTGGTTTTTTTTTTATAAATTTTTAACTTATCCAAGAAAAAATGTAAAATAATTTTAAGTTTTCTTTATTTACTTGAGTTAGTACTCTTTTAATTTAATCATTATATTTTTTTATTTTTTCTTGAAAGAAAAAGATTAACAATCCTAAAATACTATTTCTAAATTTTATTAATTTACTTCATTATGAATCTTTTAAAATAATCACTATTTTCTTAGCATTTTTCTTATGAAAAAAATCGAAAAAAGAAATTAAAAATTTATATTTCCTAATTAATTGATTAAAAATCTCTTGAAATAATTATTATTTTCATATTTTTTCCAGGGAAATATTATCCCAAGATTGAAAAGAATTTTTTAATGTAATTGTGTTATGTGTCAGATAATTAAAATATCAATTATAATAACAATTATTTTTTATAAAAGAAGTTTTTCTCAAAAAAATATTTCCAAAATTAAGAAATTTTAAATATTATTATATATCTTTGTCTACTTTTTTCTAATGAACGAGCAATATAATAATAATAATAATAATAATAATAATAATAATAATAATAATAATAATAATAATAATAATAATAATAATAATAATAATAATAGTTAGATGCTTAAAAGATTTAGTAGAAATTTAAAATAACAACTATTTAGATACATTTGTTACAAATTTGATCTTAAAAAATTCTCTCCTTTTTGCAAATTTTGAGTTAAATATTTAATTTTTTTTTACATCTGTCGTTAATTATGTTAACTTTTTTGGTGGAATTAAACATTTTAATATTATATCACAATACCTTAAAAAGAGATTTGTGAGTATCCTACAAATCCAAATGTTGAAGTCCCCTTCCTCTTTCATCCCATTTTAATATTATATTTCTCCCCCCTTTTTTTTAAAATCCTGTTTTTTTCTCCTTCAGCCGCGCCCTTCCTCTTTCATCTCCTCCGCCTTCCGGAATTCGACCTCGTCGTTCTCGCGTTCATGCACTGCGATCCCCCCTCACGATGACCATCTCCGCCCTTGCGCGCTCCCTTGCCCCGATCTGGCCGCTGCTCCCGATCCGCAAAGGTGACGCCTTTTTGCACCCGATTTCTTTTCCGTTTTCTTCCCATGTCCGTCCGACGTCTGTATGCATCGCCGGCGTAACTCTCCTTTTGTGACTTTTTAGAGTGCTGTTTTCGGCGGGCATGGCGCAAGGTCGGCGTTGCAGAGCGAGCCGCAGCATCCCGTTTTCGGAGACGCCACCGGCGGAATGGGAGCTCTGAGGGGCTATTTGACCTTTGCGTCGCGTAAAGTTGGTGTCTCTGGTGGTGCTCGGTTGTGTGACTTCGATTGGAGGCTACTATTTTTAAACTCTAATTTTAGGCGGTTCTTCTTCTTCCTCCCCAATGCATTTACGGATAAGAGTAATTACTTCAATCTTTTTATGAAGTTGTGTGTTTTGGAAAATGAAAAAAAAAGGTTTTTTTATTGACCTTTTGGATCTAACATCTTTTCTATTTGTTTTATAGATTACAAGTTCTATCTAAAGGATAAGAAGGATATTCCCAACGGGGATGGAAACAATAAACAGAAAAAGTCAAAGTGCATACATTGTATATATTCTCTTTTTTTAATATTCCGTTTTTTCATGGAAATTCAAACTTTTAAATGAACAGTGTTGTCATTTGATTGCACTTTTCTGGTCTATTTAATGCTACAATGATTAGGTATTTGATGTTGAAATATGTTATCAAATTTGATTCACATGTTATTTTAATATCTTTGTTTTCAACTCTCTATGTCAAAGTTGTTATTAGCAAGTCAACTTTTTTTGACTAAACATTCATCATTGTCTTCAGGTGAATCAAATCCATATGATAGAGAATTTTTTCGGGAAGAGTTCGTAAGGAAATTGCAGAAGTTTGGATCTCCTATTGCAATTGTTATATTGTTACTTGCATTCTTTTCTTATGTTTTAGGTGTTAAGATATTAGACCCCTTTGAGGTTTGCCTCTTAGCGATTCTGCATTTCATTTATTATATTTACAAAACTGTCTATTAAAAAATGTTTGCATTATTTATGTTGTTGCAAATAACTTTTAAAAGGTTCTAATCCTCATGTTAACCTTCGTGTGTTTGCAGAGTGCTTTAGATGCTATTTTGGTTATGGACATGGTGGCTATGGCATTCTATCGTCTTATTAATTATGATTCTACAGAGGTTTGACTCTTAGTACTTGTGCATTTCATATATGATATCGACAAAATTATTTAGCAACGAATGTGGTATTATTTATGTTGTTGCAATAACTATTAAAAATGGATTCTATTTCTAATCCTCATGTCAAACATCTGTATGCATTAATTAAGTTGCATGTGTGTATTAACTGGTGAAGAATCTTCATGGGGCTTTCACTTGTAAGATGCAAAAATCCTATCCAGAAGACAATCGGATTACAACTTTCAAAACTTGTGTCATCTCTCCCATCTTATAGAGTTCATTACCTAGCTACTTATTGCCAATGTCCCGGTTTCAATCATTTTGGTAATTAGCCTAGTTCAAATTTAGCACCAAAAGTCTTATGGAGCATGGATTATAGTTTCTACACTGTTGATCCGTAGCATAATAATTCAGAATCCATCTCATCTTATAAGCTGTCATAAAAAAATATAAAAGAATATTTGTTTCTGATACAATATGTTATTGCATGTACTATCATAGTAGTATTCTACTTACTTTTCATCAACATTTTAAAATTTTAGTTGTCGCATCGCGCACCCTAGGTATCTGAAATTTGACAGATTTTATATTCTGGATTTGCTAGGATGTTATACTTTAAAATATTACTGTTCATCCAGAAAATAATATCATCCCTCTAAGATATATTTTGACCCATCTACATAGGCTTTCTTTTATAACTTACATTTTCTTAGTTTCAAAGAAGTTAATTGTGTCCGCATTGACCATTTCCGTCTCAGATGCTGATGTAAATTGTTATCTGGAAATGCATTGAAATGCATTAAATTTATCTATTGGAAATGATTTTAATGCATTCCTGTAAGATCTTATGGCCATTCTAATGTAATGCTTCTTTCAATTTGCATTAGGCATTTAGTTTTTAGTTTATTCACTTACATGATGTTCAGAAATTGATTTCAGAGTCTTAAATTGAAGTTGAATGTTAAATCACACAAGGGTTGAACTTTTAATTTATTTGCATTTCTTAAGCTTTGTTGTTGCATGTGAACAACCTTAAATAATAGGGATAATGTTTGCGCTATTAATTGCAACTGGAGTTTGATGCATTTACTGGAAGGAGAGGTTTTTACGGTGTATGAGAACTGTATTGTTTTCCACGTGGTTGCATTTTTTTTCTCTTTAGTGCTTTCATGATGACAATCATTTCGTTTAGTGCTAGTGTTTCTGCAGTTATTTATTTTATTTCTACTTTCACATTATAATTAGGCTACTAGAACCAAGTTGAGTACCAATACAAGTTTGTCTCTGCAAAAAAATCTGTTGGCTTTCTCCCAAAGAAACCACGCAAAGCATATGCCCTTTGGCTTATAACAAGCATATTTCTGATGCATTTCATTTGTATTTTGACAGATTAGTTTCCACAAGTTCAATAAAAAGCTTTTGGAACCAGGTTTCGTTGATCGAATTTATATATCAGAATCTGATGCCGAAGTTCATGTCAAAAGCTCTGTGCAGAGAATCAATGCGACATCAGAAGATGTTTCCGGATCAACAATAGATAAGCCTAGTGGACACGGTCTTAGGGATCATAAATACGTCATACATATTGGAAGTGTGGACTCATTTATAGATAAGTTGGAGGAAGCTCAGAAGGCACTAGGCGTAGATCCACGTGATTATGTTCGTGTAATTTATAAGCCTCCCTCTCGAAAAGAAGGAAAAACTGATGACCCTCCCTCTCGGAAAAAAGAAAAAATTGATGACCCTCCCTCTCAAAACAAAGGAAAAACTTATGACCATGAAGTTCATCTCCCAAAAGAAGAAAGTTTTGTCTTGGAAAAAGCTTCATACATGAAGTTGGTGACTCCTGCTTTGTTGTTTGGCGGTGTAGTTTACGTGAAGTTGCTAAGACTACAAAATGGCATCAGTGTTGGCTGTGTTGGAGGAAAGGGAAGACATGATATTAATATCAGCAAAGCTCAGTTGACTAAGATGCGAAAAAAAATCAGAAAATCAGGTACAATTTTCCTCTCTTTATGTCTAGCGCTGCACCTCGTATTTGATATTCTTTTGCTGATCAAATATAGCCTACAATTTCCTCATGCTGTTTGGCTATTGAATATGCTTTCCCTTTATAATTTTAGATTTTTCTTATTTGCTTTTGTTAGGACTCTTTAAAAATAATAAATAATATTTTTTTAAGTTTTTTATTTCTTCATGGAGCAACTATTGATATTTAAAATTTATTTTTTTAATAATTTATTTGAGTTAGGGCTTCTTTTAAACAATTACTAGTTTTGGATTAGAATTTTCAATTTTCTTAAGTTATTTTAGTTAGCACTCTTAAAAATAACAATTAATTTCTTACTTTTTTTATTTCTTTAGGGAGAAAATTTTCTGAAGATATTAATTAATTTAGTAATTTATTTTACACTCTTTTTAAACGATTACAAGTTTATTAACCCGTGTGATGCACGGATGTTAAAAAATGATAATATAAACATATAAATTATTCCAACTCAATTATCATGATATATATTTTTAATTTTCACTTAAAGTATTAATTTTGTAAGAGAGAAATAAATAGTTGACTTGCATAGTCCTGTATTATAATTCATAATCATATCAATAAATAAAATTGAAGAATAAAGATTTATCAGATAGAATAAAAGTTAACTATCTTTTGTAATTGAATAATTATAATTCTAACAGTAAAACTTAATATGAGAATAAAAAATTTAAAAAAAAAGATAAGCTAAAATAAAAATGTGAAGACTAAGATTTGTTATTTTATAAGCCAAGTCAATCTCTCATGGGTTTATAATTTAAATTCAATTGCTGAATTTTATAAACTACAACGATAATTAAAATGATTTCTGTAATAAAAATATAAAATATGTCTTATTAATAAAATAAATATGTTGCACCAAAATATTTAATAATAAATATATATTATTATTTTCTTACTTAAAAGTATAAATTATTTAATTATGTAAGAGTAAGTTAATGATGATTTTAATTCAAACACTATATAATAATAAAAATAGAACTTAAATAGATATCTAATATAATATTATGGATATTTTCTATACGTATAAATTTATTATTTTGCATCAACTATATTAGACATTTCTAAATATGTATATTATTTTTTTTCAAAAAATGTTAAAAAATATAATAAAATTTTATATGTTACTTGACACATTTAACACAAATGATTATTGTCTGATAAACCACAAGTTTAAAAAAATTGTAAATGTACTCTTAAATTTGTAAACGTACTCTTAAATTTGTAAATTTTCTTAAATTTACTTTAAAACAATTATTATATCTTTGGTTATTTAATTCTTTAATTGTAAATGCACTCTTTTTTGAATAATAATTTTAGTATTTTTAATTTACTTAGGACTCTTTAAAGTAATAATTACTTTTAAAAGTTTTTATTTCTCCATGGAGTAAATATTGTGAAATATTAATAATTTAAATTTTTAATCTTTTTTAATAATTTATCTGAGTCAAGAATTCTTTTAAACAAGTTTTGTCTAGTACGAAGTGCGATGCATGTGTGTGTGGGTGCGCGCGCGAGCAAATTATCCCAATTCAATTATCATATCATTTATTTAGTTTTTATATAAAGTATTTATTTTGTAAGATAGGAATTAATATCCCAACAGGATAACCCTATCAATTATTTAACAAAAACCTAAAATATTAACATGAAAACAAAACTGGTGAATAAATATTTATTGGATAAATATAAATTAACAAACATAACTATCCTAACTCAATTTTTACAATTCAATTATTCAAATTCTAACAATAAACAATATGAAACTAAATAAAAAATATTTAAAATAATCTAAAAAATATTACGTTAAATACGAAACTAAAAAATAAAAAAATATAAGCTAAATAAAAATATGGAAATTAAATCCTTGTATGATTATTTGTGCTTCAAACTTTTAAAACTCATGAATAGAAGGTATGATGGAAACTTAGACATGTGTATGAAACCTAAGGTGAAATCCTAGCACAATTACCCACAAATTCTCTGTTCTATGCTCAAATCGATATGCCAAAAATCCTAGAACTTTGAAATTCATATATAAATTAACTTTCTAGTGGAGGATAAGGTCATATGAGGGGAAGGGATGAATTTGGGATTTAAATGGAGTAAAAATGTGTGGGAACGAGTTCCAGGACAAATCTCACGGGTCGTGAAATGACTCGTCACTATCGTGAATAGTATTTCACGGGCCATGAAAACCATAAGTAAGAATTAGCCACCCTGTCACACCTGTTCGAAATCTCTGTGTTTAACCCTATTTACTTTACGGATGTGAGACCTACTTCTCTTACAAAGCCTTTCTATCTATTGTCATGAGAAAAGAAAGGGAAATAAGAGGACTTGGATCTCAAGTAAGGAGGATGACCTCGTTCTACAACTTGAGTAAGGCTGACCCAACCATAGTTGACTCTGGGGGTGTTCAATTCTTTGGACAAAGAGGTAAATGGGCCTTCATGGGTCGCGAGGATGATGAGCGAAATTTTCACCGTCGTTGTCATGGTCGTTGAATATCATGGGCCACACGAGCCGTGACATGAAGGAGTGGGAGTGAATACCATCGCTGCCATGGTCGTGATGTGATATCACATGCCATGATAGTGAGGTTCATGGGTCGTGATGGGATATCACGAGTCGTGAAATAGTCTTACAGCTGTGCTGAATCTATCAAGAGCCGTGAAACCCGTAATGACGTACCTGGATCATTTAAACTCTATTTTAAGTATGTTTATCATGATGTTATCCTTTTAATTCATTATTGGATCAAATATATGCTAATGTTTTTTATGCTTTTATAGGGTAACAAACTATGTTTGACGATTGTTAATTACCTAGACATCGAATTGCATGCAAAAGTAGTAATTAGGTTAAAACATCCATGATTGTTTGTTATATTTGATATATTGTAAAGAAGATGAAACATGATGAATTAGTTGATGCACATTAATAAAGGGAGAAGTAGTTAGTAACACTTTCTAGGAGGTTAAGTCATTCACTAGCAATAGTGATTGAACTTCCCATAAAGGACTCATAAGAAAGGTTTGACTTAACTATCCAAAGGAATGTATTGATGTTACCTAAGATTCTTCATGTAGAGATAAGAATTGGTCATATGGTTAAGATTAAATATGTGAGTTAAAGAGAACTCAGAGAAATCATAATGATCAAGATGAGATGAACATGAATATAAGATGTTTAAGTTTTTATATGTTTCATGTATGAAATGCTGGATGTATATCTTGCTTATGTTATGCCTACGCTTCATGCTTATCTTGATCTTAAATTGATCTATGTTTCAAGCTCATGTTATGACTATGATGATTATCATATGAAGTACATGTTGCAAGATGTAGATGGACATTTACATACTCTAACCGAGGTTTTTTTATCTCCTCTGTTTCTAGATACATGTAAGTGATGATGCATAATGGACTTGGCGACGATTTGCTCATGACAACCTTATTTTACACATGGTGTGTCTAAGTCTTTTAGACCTTTTAAGTCATTAGGAATTATGTCTAATGAACTTATTATTTGAGTATATTAGGAGTCAAATGAGCCTAAGACTCAAGTATGATATGGGCCTGTGTTTGGCCATAGATTTAGCTCATATATGGCAAGATGTTAATACTTATGATTTATATATACTTATGATTAAGCCCATATGTGATGCTTTCCGCTGCGATGTTATTATCTTTATCATGTCATGTATATAATCATGGGCTTGTTTGTTTTTTATTTTTTAATGAGTCTATATGGTATGTTTAAATGTCTAATGTAATGTCGTCGAAAGCCCGCACGGGTCGAACCCGTGTGTGGATCATTTTGGGGGCGTTACAATGTTCATTCTTGGCCAATATATTTCTTTTACCTTTTTGTATTATTATCATTATTATTATTATTATTATTATTATTATTATTATTATTATTATTCTTAGAATGCTAAAAATGTTTTATAACTAAATACAAATTTAATCAATGGATTACTTTTATATCAGTCGATGGTGAGATCTAGAATTTTCTTTTCATCTTGAGATTTTTGTAGCCTCATTTGATTGTGTTCTCTATGCCAAGTGCCTCACTTGTAAATGAAAAAAAGAAATAAAAGTGTTGGCTTAGTTGGTGGCCGGATACATTTTTTGAAAGTTTACGTTCTTTTGAATTAAATTAATCAGATATTAATAACTTAAGAATAATCAAATCAACCTTTTTATTAAGTTATTTTTATTAGTTTGAAGTTAAAAATTACAAATTGGTGATTGTACTAGGTTATTAAGGAAATAAATAAAGTAAAAATTGGGGACAAAACGTATGATTTTATGGCACAACCCAATTGACACCAGTGAGATATTAGTGGGCTAAGGCCCAATACCGCAGAATAAACAAAAAGGTCAGGGGTAGTTTCGTCCGAAAATTATGGCAAGTAGGGTTTACCCCGGATAAAAAGGTTAGCGGAAGAACCATCGGCCGCCGCTTCTTCGCCGAAAACACAAATGGTACCTGTTCTTTCACCAGATCAATCCGTCTGCATGTATTATGATTTCTCTTTTGAGTAATTTTTTTTCTGTTAAATTTGGTTCTATTGATCTTATCAATCTTACAGCAGTTCGATATTCTCAATAAAACAACTTTGTTTTTTTTGCACGTCCCGTTTAGTTTGTTGAAGATGCATTTTTTTTCCCTTTGTTTCATTTTTTTTTAAATCGTTTTTTTATTCGAAACAAGTAGCGATTTGCATAATGATCAAAACTTTGATGCATTTTTTTTTGATAAATTTCTTTCAATTTTTTTTCACATTTTAGCAATATATATATATGTAAGATGCTTGGAATGATCACATAATTATGCTGATCGCTGCTGCAATTTCTTTGCAGCCGAAGCAAATCCACGAGATCAAGGACTTCCTCCTGACGGCGAGGAGGAAGGATGCACGATCCGTGAAGATAAAGCGAAGCAAGGATGTAGTCAAGTTCAAGGTCCGCTGCTCCAAGTACCTGTACACCCTCTGCGTCTTCGATTCAGAGAAGGCTGACAAGTTGAAGCAATCCCTCCCTCCAGGTCATTCTTCCGATCCCTCTCCATACATTTGATGATCCTTATGCAAATTTAGCGCTTTGCTTATTAGAAATGCACTGGATGATTGAGATATAAATTTGCTGCTGTGATTCTTGATGCAAAACACTAATGTAACTATGAAGTAGGGTTTGGTTATTGTTTTCTACATGCAACAACTGAAGTGAAGATGGAATGTGGTTCTAGAGATATTTGCATGAATCTGTTCATGTTGTTTTTTATCTACACTGGATGATGCACAAATTAACCTGGTTTAGCAGCTGTCTACTTACATGCAACGATCACCAGGCATATTGGAGACACATTTGTTTTTTGCATTTAATTTAGAGGATCCTAATAGCTACACGTGAGAAAGTGACTCTATAATTTGTACCCATTAACAAGTCATTGTAACCTAGTTTGGTTGGCACATATGGTTAGCGGGTCTGTGCCGCGGGTTGTGGGACTAGGGAGCTAGTAGCCTCGAGTTCGAGCCCCGGAGTCCCCAACTTGGCCAGAGTATTACCGATTTATCGCGTCCGCCCAAAACACGGGATTGGTCAGGTGCTAGTAGCCCTGGACATCTGTGGGTCCTCACTGAAAAAAAAAAGCCATTGTGCAATTTTTACAATCATACAACTAAATGTTTTTTTTAACCGGAGATGGTTTATTATTCAACTTTGGTTCTAGTAGTGTATAATTTTTCAGTTGAAACGAGCTTTTTAAGAGGAGCAGAAATTGATAGTTTCTTCACTTTTTCTATTTGGCACTGGCAATCTGTTCTGTTTTCTCTTGCATAAACATAGTTGTGTGTACAACATTTGCTGGTTGCCTACTTTAAACATCAAGGATGATGTTTCTTTGCACTGTTACTATATCTTAAGTTGAAATGCCTTTCGAATTTAAGCATATTCCCTTTTGATGTTTTACTGTATTTTATGTCATTCATTGTGGCCTCAAACTCATTGGTGATAAAATGTTTATTTGATTGCTGTTGCAGGTTTGAGTGTTCAGGATGTTTGAAGATTGAAGTAGGGGTTTCCATCCCCTAGAAAAATTTCAGTGTCTATTAGGACTTCCAAGAACACTTTTGCATCTATTGATTTTTAAGAAATTACTTTGTTATTTACACTCCGGATGTTATGTGTGGATTTTTGGCATCACTGTTGTATCCTTATCTGTTTTAAGTTCTTGTTTATCCAAAGCTTATAAGGGAAATAAAACTAAAAATAACTAAAACATCTATAAAGGAGACACTACATAATACGAAGACAGTATATAGCAAGTGGTGAAAGGGTATTTTAGGACTCTATGATTTTTTTCTTTAATAATTTTATTTTGGTAGCGAAAAAATGTTTATTAGAAAACTTATTCTGCATCATTATTGCGTCAATTTTATTTGCTTCAAGTTGAGTAAATACTTGTCTCATTTTAAGCGGTTATGAACGCATTTATGGTATGATCCGGTGCATGATGTTTGAGCAGACACAGCTTATCCGCGCCTTGACCGTTGTTTTTTCATTTCTTTTGGACGAAAAAAATTCTATAACACGTCGATTTGCGCACATGGCACTTGTTTATTGGTTGCTGAAGTGGAGGACCTCGAAAGGTCTCTTATTGGTTTATTTATTTATTTATTTGATGAATTTTTTCCGTATCGCGCTGTTGACTCAAAACTTGTGAAGCGAGTCTTCCTTCCGTTCGCATAGACTTCGGGTCAAGACGACCGCAGACTCGTGCTTCCAATGCGTTCCCCACTCTTACATACACCTCATTATTTTGTCAGAAACTACTAAAATGCCTGCCGTCTACTGTGGAAAAAGTCTGTTGATATAAGTTAGAATATTCTGATCGTTCAGTTATTTTGATAAAAGAAAATTGTTTTGAAGTATAATAATGAATTTTCTTTTAGAAATATTTGCTTTACAATTATATATATATAAAATATTAGCGTGCATACATAATTTGTGTATGCATCATACATATACTCACTTTAAATATTTGAATTAGTATCATTTCAATCAAACGATATATTATTTGTATTTCGGATCATTGAATTGAAAATAATACTAATCCAAAAGTCTATAATGTGTGTATAAACTATGTATATGCATATTAATATGTCTCATATATATATTAATAATAAATATAATTTCATTGGATTAGACTTTTTAAATTTAATAAGATATATGAAAATTAATTTTAAAATTCCAACATATTTTTTCCTTTAAATAGATATAGGTGGAAATATCTAAGCACTTACTAGTTTTTTTAGATTCGAAATATTACATGTTATTTGTCGGAAGGGAAGTATATTTTCTTTTCCTTTTAGATAATGACTTCTTTTGTAAAATATTTTTTAGATTTAATCATGTGACCTTTTTTTGTTATCAATTAATGTGATTCATTTCATGTTAAACAACAGACAAATTAAATGTTAAACACAAGAAAGATAATTCAGATTAATCCCGACGTCCGCTACAAAATTAAATGCTGCCGTCCGAAAAGATCTTAAAATAAAAAAAGAGATGGCAAAACTGCAAATAAGGACAGGAAACAGGGGCATCCATAAGAGGACACCTTCTATAAATGGCAAACCCTGTGGCGAATTCGTCGGTGTTCAGCCGGAGATGGCGGAGCGACGCCGTTTAACTCCTCGTCCTCCGCTCCATTGCCACTGCGATCTCAAGCTTCCTTTCCTCCTCCTCCTCTTCCTCGTCGTCTCCCTCTCACTCTTCCAGCTCGCCGCCTCCGAGGTTTTCTTCGAAGAGCGATTTGATGGTAATCCCCACCCCCCAAATCTGCTCTCTTGTTGCTTTGAGTCCATGGTGTTCAGTGGTTAGCAGAGTAGTAGTAATAGTGCCACTAGTAGTTCTTATTTGTCTGTACTAGCTCAAGGTGTAGTGGACGGGAGAAAAAAATTCTAGATTTGGGAAGAAAAATCGACAGTTGCAAGGGAATATTTGCAGTTGGTAGTTGTTTGGGGGCGCAATAATGTCTCTTACCCCTGAAAGAAACGGTTGTTTAATCATATCAGAACTTAGCAGAAGACACAGTTAAGTCATTATGCAAACTTAGTAGTACTGAAGTTGTTATACTTTCAGCTGCTGTTTTGTGAGGTTTTGGTCGATCTTGAATTATTTGTGAAGAAATTGCACACTGTTTGGTTGTTGATTGATTAACTGTCTTTGCTTGCATTTTAATGTTATTATGCAAAGATGATTGGGCATCCCGGTGGGTTAAGTCAGACTGGAAAAAGAGCGAAGGAAAAGCTGGTTCTTTTAAGCACTCGGCGGGGAGATGGCCTGGTGATCCCGATGACAAAGGTGCTTACTTGCTTTTGATCCTGACGATAAAGCTGACTCTTTTATGCAAATTTACAGTATCGCTTTTGTTTAGTAATTTTTCGGGGCATATGCTGTGCATTGTTCTTTGATGACATAACTCACATCTGTCATCTGTGTTTTCTCCTACTCGGCCCAGGGTTACAAACGAATACTGATGCCAGGCACTTTGCAATATCTGCAAAGTTTCCAGAATTTTCTAACAAGGACAAGACGCTGGTGGTTCAATACTCCATAAGATTTGAGCAGGACATCGAATGTGGTGGTGGTTACATTAAGCTTCTTTCTGGATATGTCAATCAGAAGAAATTTAGTGGAGACACTCCTTATAGGTATAATATAGTTGTTTTCTCCTCAAATGTATCTTAAAACCAGTTGCACTTAAGAATTAAGATTCGTATGTTCGACCTCACAAGTTTTCCTTGAGACAGTTATTGCTCATACTGATATGTCCTTTATGGCCTGGGTCACTTTGCTCATATTCTTTTATTAATCCGGTTCTTGCAGCTTAATGTTTGGGCCTGATTTATGTGGCACACAGACAAAAAAGCTCCATCTCATCGTCTCATACCAAGGCCAGAATTATCCTATCAAGAAAGATCTTCAATGTGAAACAGACAAGTTAACTCATGTGTATACATTTGTTCTTAGGCCTGATTCTTCTTACAGTCTTCTAGTTGATAACCGTGAAAAGGAATCTGGGAGCTTGTATACTGACTGGGACATCTTTCCACCTCGTAAAATAAAAGATGTTAATGCTAAGAAGGTCTCAGCAGTTTATCTGTTTTTTGTTTTTACTTGTTTCATTAACCTGAAGAATTGCATTTCACACTTTTTTGCATTCTATTTAATAGCTTATCTTTGTTTTTCAGCCTAAAGACTGGGATGACAGGGAGTACATTGATGACCCAAATGATGTTAAACCAGAGGTGCTGTTTGATTCTCACTCTTGTTTCTTTTTCTCTTGGGAGTGGATACTCATTTTGCCTCTTGGTTTCATATGTCCCTCAAAAAAAGTCTTGATCACATGTGATGCAGGATTATGACTCCATTCCAGCAGAAATTCCAGATCCGAAGGCAAAAAAGGTATGAGTCTAATTCTTTGAAATATTTATTTGTACATGCTGGTCACAGCATGAAAATTGCCATGTTACCAGGTGTCAAAAAATATTTATCAAAACCCAACCACATTTGTACACATTTTTATCCATCTAGGTTTAATATATGTATGTTAGCCAGTTTATATTCATTTACATTCTTCTCCATCTAGGCTTTGTATAGCCAGATTCTTCATTGTGAGCGTCAATTGATTTAGTTTGTGCATTCATGCTTTTCAAATAGCCTGAGTCATGGGATGATGATGAAGATGGCATATGGAAACCATCTAAGGTGCCAAACCCAGCTTACAAAGGACCATGGAAACGCAAGGTTGGTTCTGGATTTACGATATATTTTCACGAACATAAGTATCTTGAAAATTGCTACTAATACCCTTCTCATCAATCAAACATTGTTCAATTGCAGAAAATCAAGAATCCAAACTACAAAGGAAAATGGAAAACTCCATGGATTGATAATCCTGGTAAGTTAGCCAACCTAATAGATTTTAGAGGTTCTTCTCTATGTTTTACTTTTATATTATATTTATCATGTATGCATTATAACTTTATTACAGGTATTCAACTATTTATGATGTGTGTGTGAGAAATATGGGTCATATGTTCTTTTTCTTCTATTCATTTTTCTTGAATAGATCATATAATTGTATCTTTTTTAGTCCCATGGAAATTTAAAGAAATTTATCTTTCATGTCCTTATTTCAACATCTGTTATTAGGTTTTTGGTATATTTTTTTGAGAATCTACAATACACCCCTTTCAAAACCTAGAATTTCATATCTCGGAACTTTGAAATATCATATGCCCCAAAATATTCGTGTGGTCTAAAGTTGTTATTTCTTCAAGACATTTTTAAAATTTAATGTTGCTGATGGTGAAAAGTTGGAGAAACTTGTAGAAGTATCAGTAAGAGGACTGAGATAGTCAAATAGAGATAGGGTAGAGGTAGTGAAGTCATGGTGGTAAAGGGAGAAAGGAAATCAGGGTGGATGGCATAGATGATGTTGAAATCACTTTGGTGTTCTAAGATATTTATCATATTTGTGAGTCTTGAAGATAAATCCTCGGGAGGGCTCTGTATGAAATTCTCCCTTCTTTTTTACTGCACAGGAGCTTAATGTTCTTTTATTCTCTTTACATTAATCCTTTCTTGTTTTGTTATTCCAGAGTTTGTAGATGATCCAGATCTCTATGTGCTGAAGCCGTTGAAGTATGTTGGTATTGAAGTATGGCAGGTATGATAGCCTGTGTACCTTCCTTAAATTTATTTTTCTGAAGTAGGACTTAAATTTTGATTTAAACTCGAGATTTATGAAGCACGACTTCATATGTTGCCTCCAGGTAAAAGCAGGTTCAGTCTTTGACAACATACTGATATGTGATGATCCAGATTATGCAAAACAGGTTGCACAAGAAACTGTTCTACAAAATCGAGAGGTGAGCTCATAAACACACACGCGCGCGCGTGCGTGTGTGTGTGTCGTCCATTATTATGTTTATAGTTTTAGATAATTAACTAATGTAGTGTTTTACTTCATCTATGTTTCAGGTTGAGAAAGAGGCCTTTGAAGAAGCAGAGAAAGTGAGGCGAGCTAAAGAAGAAGTGGTAAGAATAAAGCCGGAGCAATTACCATTAAAAGAATTTTCTATTTAAATGGTTATTTTACACGCTCTCATAAGCATTTAGCACTTTTTAACTTGATCATCATTTATTGCACAGGAATCTAAAAGGGCAAGGGAGGAAGGTGAGAGACGACGAAGAGAGAGGGGATATGATAGACGACACCGTGAGAGGGAGAAGATTAGGGATAGGTATAGACGGGTAAGTTTCTGCGTTCAACAATATCTCATTGTTCAATGACATGTTTTTCGTTACAACCAAAGTTCACAAGTTCCCGGACAAAATTGGTTACTAATGTTAACAATAATTCTGGCTTCATCATGGTTCTTAACGATAACTCTTTCTTCTTTTTGGATCTCGTGGGGTATGTTTTGTTGGGAACTTAAACTATTTAAGAATGTACCCAAAAGACTTTGATATAATGTCATTGTCATTTGTCAGCATATGTGCATGAGCATTTGCGAAAATTTCAATAGACATCTTAGCTTGAGGATTTGTACATGTTATACTTATGCATTTCGATAGGTTGAAGTCGCATACAAATCTATTGATTTCTCCTTAGTATTCTCAGTTAACTGTAAGAGGCAGGAGACCCGCTCTTGTTTTTTTCAGAGAGAATGACTAATTAACAGGTAATCCTCCTGCTATTTATGTGTTAGGAAATATAAAAGTGTCCTCAAAACTGTACACTGTGGTGGCAGCACATTAAAAACGTAAATTCTCATAACTCAAAGTGAGACTTTAACTATGGAAACCACCTTTTGTTCTTAGTAAACTGTAAGAGGCAGGAGACCCTTTCTTTTTTTCAGAGGGAATAATGACCAATTAATGGGTAATCGTCTTTTTATTTATGTGGTAGGAAATGTAAGAGTGTCCTCATAACTGTACCCTGTGTTGGCAGCATATTAAAAAAATGAATTCTCATAACTCAAAGTGAGACTCTCAGGAAAAACAAAATTCAAAGTGAGACCTTAACTATGGAAACTACCTTTTGTCATACTTTATGGATAATATACCTTATTTTCTTTTATTTATTTTGAAGAACATGTGTGTTTAGGTTTTGTCATTTACCTACTTTTATTTAGCTCCGACATTTGCTAATTTCACAATATAAGTTTCTAGTTGAGAATTGATGTCGTGTAATTTGATGTCAGATTCAGCTATTGAGCAAAGTTTCTTAACATTTTAATGTTCTCATATTGTTCCTTTTGCTAAGTGATTCTAAATTGAAACCATTATTTTGTCCAGCGTGATCATCGGGATTATCTGGATGATTACCACGTAAGTTGTAAAGATTTTCCTCCCCTTTTCGTAGTCACGATAATGTTTGATTGGACCAATACTAACTTTCCTATACTGGTCTTCTTGCAGGATGAGTTATGAAATGAATTCACTTTATCGAGCATTCATTTGGAAGGAGACATTGTTCTCGCTGATTGTTTTACTCTCTGGATGGGGACTATAAGCATTGGCATTAGGCAATCTCAAATGAATTTTGCCTATGATTATTCTCTGTTATAACCTGATGTTTGCCTATGATTATTTTCTGTTATAACCTGATGTCTCAGACAAAAACTTGAACAACTAATTATGTTACCCAAACCATGATATAAATTGTTATCTCAATTGGCTAAGAGCTTGATCTCTCTCAGTTGATAGCATAAATTTGTATTGCTGCAGAAAATTTGATTTCTTAATGGATTGGTACTGTCAAAGCATTCGTGTTTTATTTTCGATGTCCGTATCGCATAAGCTTTCGTCCAATGGAACCTCAGTTAGATGCCAACTGAGTAGAATATACTATACAAACAAAGAACATGGTAGAAGGCAGCAGGCAAATTTCATTTCAATAAATTGTGTAATTCAAGATGAAATTATCATCAGTTTAACAATGAATATCTCAAGAAAAATGTAAGAACATTATTCAATATGTCCACATTGAGTATTGACAAATGAAATCATATGCTTGACATTGGCCATCGGGAAAAAAGAAAGTGATACAACATCAGATCATGTCAGCCAAATCAACCCCTACAATCTTATCTTCTTCTGAATATGAAAAAAAACGAGACATGAAAAATCCTATTCAATAGTTTAGTATGTTGGCCAATTGTGGTGCCAACTATTAAAGGGCCTAGTGCATTTTGTACCAAGTGGCCAAAGTTTTCTGCAAGCTTATTGATGGGTGCTCTATGTATATGCCCATGATTGTGTTCTTATGTTACGAGTTTACATGGCCAACCATATCCTAAAAGCAAGCTACAAACGACCAGCACTTCTACCAAGTGCGATACCCATATCGTCTTATAATAATTTCTCTTCGAATATTCATATCTCGATCCATTTTTTTAACACTAAATTACACAATAGATAAATTCCTGATATATATGTAAAAGAACCAAATACAAGAATTAAGTTATGTACTTATACATGCATACTAAAAAAATGTCACATACAAATTAATTACACAGAAAAAAATCAATTAATCTAATAGTGGAATCTTCTTGCTCCTCCACTCCTCAAGAACTAAGCAAGCGACCACCCAAATGCTCAATGCTATGCTCTCCTTCACCAGCACCGGACCATAAAAGACGTTGGCCATGGCGCAAACGATGGCCGACCTCCCAAAGTTGTGGTGGTACCAGTTCCAGTACTTCCTCGACTTGGAATCCTTGCTCGACCGCACCAGAATGGCAATCACCTGTAGGCAACCCTTAAGACGACGCCAACGCCGACAAGTATGTGCACGTTGTAGTTGACTCCGTCGCCGACGTTGTCCTTGAGCTTGAATCCGTCGAGCACGCCAACCGCTCCCAAGATGAAGCCGACTGTAACGTCACAAAAAAAAATATAATAATAAAATATATGACTTAGTAACTGCAAATAAAGAAATAATAGCCATTAATTATTTCAGATTTTTTTCATTATGGTTATTAACATTCTCTCTTTCTTTCTTTCTTCTTTTGCCCTTTCACCTGGTCGCCGACCCATTCTCTTCTTGCTGCCGAAGGAAAAAAAAGCGTGTGCCCTAATTATTTTTCTTCTCCTTGTCTTCTTCTCAATTCTTGTGGTCGGATCAATTTGGTGACGTAGGGTCGGGTGATCAAATCGCCGGACACAAACGGAGAGGAAGAAGAGGATCCAACTCGTGAAAATTAGTATTATCATCAAAAGGTGTGTTAATCGGATCTAAAACAATGAATTAAATCTCTGTTAGAACGAAAGAAAAATGATGATCTAATATTTGATTGATCAAAGTTTTGATATCATATTAAGATGATCTACCGATTTCAGATTAGCTTTTTTTATTCAATATTTTTATGTTATTATGCCGTTGTGTGATTCTTCTTTTTTTTGACATCATGCTCTATTAATATTCGTACAATTAGTCTGCACCATGTTTAAATGGCATCTTTCTTTTTTTTTGTTCTGATACATCATCACGTATTCTTTTGCTATGAGTAGATTATACATTCATGATTGGTTTGACTTTTCATTGGTGAGTGAACCTGTGTGTCATACATTTTTTTCTTGACTCGTATACTGCTGTGAACTATCTATGATAGGATGTATTATATTTATTTATTTTCTTTGACTCATGTACTGCTAGAACATTATTCTACACTAGGATGAGTCATATTTAATTATTTCTCGAATAATTTACTGTTGTGTATTATCCTATACCAAAATTACTTGACCTTAATAATTTTTGTACTGTATTATTGTAATCCAGCACATCGTCATGGCATTATATATAAGTATAGCGCCAATGTCATTAGGCACTACCATCCGTACCGTCCGGCTGATTTTTAAGTATATATAATAGTGTTACATTATTATTATTTATCTACTTGTTTAATTAGCATTCCTTAAATTAGGAACGTACATATATCAAACTAAAGCGATTTATGCTAGTAATATTTTTATATATGATTAATTATTGAGTTAACAGTAATGATATTATTTTGTTCCATTTATATTATTATTCTCATCATGATCTAAGCAATGATTGTCTTATGTTAGTTTAAATGATATGAATGTCATTTTTATAATATCAACGATTTATTATCTTGAATGAGATTATGCTGATGCTCTCATATTCACTTAGCATCAATGATTAGACATTATGATCAATACAACAGATCTTTAAAGTTTCACTTATGATTCGCTGACATTGATTTGGAGATACTCAATGCTCCTATTAGTCTATCATTTACTTGATCAATTCTTTGTAATCCTTACATCATTGAATTTAAAGATAGTAAATAGATTCAAGAATAAAGAACGAAAATCAAGGGACGTCAGGTTAAGCCGAATGCATTATTGTTATTGTTCATTGATAAGGGGATTCACCTAAAGTGAGTGATGTACCCTTTCCCTAAAGAGGGAAATTGTCGTGGATTGATCCATCATCGACCATTGGCATGAGGTTGTATTGTTTACATGACATACCTTATAATTAAATGAAGAGCTCTTCTTAAAGTGATAAGTTAAAAATGAAGTTGAAAATCAACTTCCAATGTTTTAACCATCGTTTCCAAAGCTAATATATCAAGTCACATTGAACATCGGATTTCAAATCTCTCATAATAATAGTTGGGAACATTGATGTTGGACATCGATATTCATTTATCATTGTATGTTTTTTCATATAATTGAATTATTATTGATTATCATTAAATATTACCAAGATCATTTCTAATGCTTTACTTGTCTTAACATGAGATTTATTTTCATTATTATTTATTATTGGTTATCACACATCTGAGCTTCATAGCTCACAGGGGAATTGCCCCCTGCATTTGGTTCCTGCGGCTGCAAAAATATTTTTTATATTATTTCTGATAATTAATTTTGGATTAAAAGAAAAAAATAATTATTTTTTGAAATATTTTTTATATTTTCCTGATAGAATTTATTCTTCGAATACAATTAATTTTTAGAAAATAATTTTTCTGTTAAATCTTTTTTTAAGCAAAATTAATTATTTTAGAAAATAATTTCTATTTTCACTACTGATAAATTATTTTTCAGATAAGAATTAATTATCTTTTAAAATAATTTTCAAGTATATTTCTGTTAGAATTGCTTTTCGGATACAATTAATTCTTTGGACAATAATTTATGGATACAAATTAATTTTATCTTTGAAAATAATTTTTAGAGTTAATTATTTTTTGGACATAAATAATTTTTATTTCTTATTTCTGTTAGATTATTTTTTAGTAAAATTATTTCTCTTCGTAAAATTTTATACTTTTCAGATAATATTTTTTTAATTGATATTCGCTATTGAAAAATAATTCTAATATATTATTGTTTATTTCTTGGTAACAATTTTTAGTAATGTGTTTTTATCTATAAGGATAAATTTAAGATATCGAAATGCAAAGTCGTTGAATAGCCAAATATGGTCGTTCTTTTTAAGAGATCTATCGAAATGTAGTACGTTAATGCCAATTGTTTGTCTTGCAGTTTGGAATGGCTAATCCTGAAATGCTGCTGCTGCTGCTGTTCTTCCATGAGATGAACAGTGAACTTCCTTTTTCCGCACCAGGAAAAAAAATACAGTAAAACACCTGAAAAAGATGAAAGAAATCGATGGAAGAAAGAAACAAAGAAACTTTTTCTTTTCTTCCATTATTCTGTTTTTTTTTTTTTCAATCAGATTCAATATCTAATAGTAACGACAATAGTTTCAGTTCCTGTTTGTTTGGGGGATGATTCTGTTTTGTGCATGACCTGACATATGCAGAATATATTATGGAAGAAATATGGGATTAATATTAGTTAATTATACCTGTTCATACATGAAAAGGACACTTACAGTTCATATTCTTTCTTAATCGTCCATGATAATATATTAATTTTGTTCTTTAGATAAAAGGTATTAATTTTGATTTTGAAAACTTCTCAGTCGAAGAAACAGTTGCATAAACAATTAACAATTATTCTATAAGCAATATATGCATTTGAGAATTCTATATGATTGAGTACGCTAATAGAGGTATTGTCTTCTACTTGCATGATCTTTTTCCCAAAAATGTTCAATTCTGAAATCAAACTTTAATGATGGAATGTTGAAGTTATCATTATATTTTAAAGAGCAATCAAAACCAAGGCAATGCTCTTTTAAAGTCTAGTGAGAGAGATGGCTAGTATTAGTTGTGAATTATAATTTGCATGCATATCAATTAAAGATACGATAATAAAATTAATTTCAAAACAAAAAAATACTTTTATCAATTGATTAATAATAATAATAATAATAATAATAATAATAATAATAATAATAATAATAATAATAATAATAATAATAATAATACTATTATTATTAATAATAAAAAAACATGTACACTTGAGATACTTGCCCCTTGGGCCGGAGGTCGGCCTGCATCTTTTAGGTATTATTATTATTATTATTATTATTATTATTATTATTATTATTATTATTATTATTATTATTATTATTATTATTA
>LTAE01006431.1:0-25385 GCA_001647135.1 Pontederia paniculata
ATCGATACTCTATTCACTTACTTTATTACTTGATACGACTAGTGCACTTGCTAGCAATTTTGTATGTATAATTAGCACGCATCAACTAGGTATGCTAAAGGTGCGGTCCCCTCAACAGGTGCAATCACCTATCTTAATCTCGGAATTATTAAGGAACAAACAAATCCACCTCATATAATTCCTCAATTAAGATGCAATATTGTGCTGCAAACCTAAACTATTGATTGTTTAAACAAGACCCACCAATAGGCCACACAATCTGAATCTTAAACAAGTATTCAAAATGAGATATGCAATGGTAAGATTTATATTTCTGGATGAATCCTTCCTACAAATAAGATCATAAATTCTTCTACACTAACTAGTCAATAAAAGATATTCAAGATCATCTCAGAAGAAAAACAACATTAAGAACACATTGTATATTTAAAAGGAACAATTCATAAGATCATCCAATCAACATTAGGGTTCACAAACTCCCTAAAACGAACTACACACTAATAAAACTGTTCATGACTAAACAATATAAGAAGTTCATCTCAGAAAATAAAAAATTACAAGAGAATACTAATGAAGATGTCGAACAACCTTCTAGCGAATGCACTGTCCTTTCCTCCAAATCCAGCAGCCTCTAGCCTTCGTCTTCTCTTCTCTCAGGTTTGAATCAACTCCTAGTCGTCCTCCATATTCTGAAAATTTTGCCTTTTATACTCTGCTCCAAAACTAGGGTTTCGTCATAACCTTAGGATCCCAACAATGTTTTTCCATCAACGACCATGATAAGATCCTATAAAAGTCTCTTATAACTCTTCCAAATGTCTTTTAATTAGTCCTCCAAGATCTCATATCAATTGCACTTCTTCGTGACCGTCAAATCTCGTGATAAACTCTAAAATTGTAATCCTGTAACTTCATAACGGCCAATGATGGATCATCACGGCCCGTAACTTGACCATTTCCAAATAGATTTCAATCATTATGACCCGTAACTTCACATCACAGCCCGTAACTCATGAACAAATCGGGCGGCTTCGTGTCACCATCGCCTTACAGCCTGTAATAAGTCATCACGACCGTAACTTCTAAATTTGTACTCTGTTGCCCACTAGAACGGTCGTGACAATGCATGTCGGCTCGTGATGTTGAAACTGTTAATATCCTGGACATCGTCATGGCTCGTAAATCTTCATAACGGCCCGTGATGATCTGAATGATCTGTGTTGGAGCCCTTGTGAAGGTCGTAATGTCGATGTTGTGGTCGTGACCTTCAACCTCACGGCTCGTAACAAGATATCACGACTCGTAACATATTGAACTGAAGTGTTGCTTTGCACTGTCAAGGTCATAATATTGACGTTGCGGCACGTGACATTGGACTGACTGCACCTCTGATCTCATCACGTCCCGTGAGTAGAATATCACGATTAGTAAATCGCGTGCAGATCAGCTTCTCACGGCAGTTTCATCCACTTACGGCCGTGATGATACATCACAGCCCATAACATCCTCGTGTAGCTGATGACCGCTTCGACAAACATCGTGATATGTAGGGGGGAATATTTAGCTCTATCGAACATACAGGGAATTCGTGACGCCTTGTGAGGCGATACGTCGCGGCCCATAACACTTTGTAATGGCCCGTAACGACTGGAATGAACTTGTGTTGCCGTCTGGATAGATCGTGATGGCTTCTTAGCAACCCATGATGGCTGAAATTATCTTTTTATGCCTTCATCATGGCCCGTAATAGCATATCACAACCCGTGATGAGAATGTAATCTGGTGTTCTCGTCTCTAGCCCTTTAGCCTCTTCTGAGTTGATATCCTGCAAAATAAACATAAAAAAGAGTAGAACCATGACTCGAAACAATATGAACAAAAATAGAACTAAATGGATGCATGCAACTGTGAAAATGACTCAAAATCATGCACCATGCACGTCCTAAAACATGTTAAAATAAGCATGCATCACTCATAGAATGATTCATGTAGAAGGAAAAAGAAGAAAACAAAAGAAGATGGGTTAGTAACACATAGTGAACCATAATATAATGAATATGGTACAGGGATTCCAGCTTAAAAAAACTGTGGGTATGCATAATATGGCTTAGTAGCTAGTAGTTGCACATAGGCTCAGGTTTAAGTGGTCTTAGGAGGAGATTTTAATTGTCTAAGAATATATAATGATGACCAGGCATTCGAGTGATTTGGAGGGGTGGTGTAAGTTGGTATATATCCATTTTGTGGTTGTTTTGGATTATATATTTGTGCCTTAAATTTTCTAACTCTTTGCTTGAGGACAAGCAAAAGCTTAAGTTTCGGGGAATTTGATGATAGAAAATTTGGTCTTAAATTTCATATGTAGCGTCACACTTTTATCATGGATTTGATACCTTCATTTTGCATATTATTATCTATTTTATGACTTTTACACTTTTTGGAATTTCCTGGCTATGAGTTTATCTTTTCGCACTATAAACCCATTTTGGAGTGAATTATCTGGTTTTATTCTTGGTTTGGATGAAGGTACCAGCTGGGGATGTTTGATACCCAAGTGAATTTTGTAGTTGATGGCACACTGTGTAGACGTTCACACCTTGAACATTCCTCCAGAGAGAAGTTACACACCTTGATGTTGCTACCAGACCAGACAAAATACATAAAAGACAAGATGTAACAACCTATTATTAGAAAATTCCTCTATCATATTCTTGGATTTTCTTGCATGGAATAACAAGGGATAGGTGCCAAAAGGGATAAGGAGGACCACTATGGGACTAGGTAGGGGTTAGTCCACCTTTTGATGCATCTCGGAGTTGGGTGCACTCTATGCAGATGTTCACACCTTGATGCTACAGGACAAAGGACAAAACATAACTACCGCTTGTTAGAAGATTCCTCTACCATATTCCTGTACATTTTTTGCAGGAAATGGTAGGGGACATGTGTCAAAAGGGCAGGGAAGGACCACTATGGTATAAGAGACATATGGAGACAAATTTGGATGAGGTTGGCCATTTCCAAGAGGAAGTGCAACCATTGTTGGATCTTGGAGAAGTGAAGAACCAGCTGAAGATAAATCGAAGGCCAGGTTCTAGTGTGGTTTATTTCATATTTCAGTGAGGAAGAAGAAGGGATTGTAGGAAAGTATCATTGGTTCTTAGTATTTTCATCTTTTGTATGTTTCTTGAGATGGGCTCATGTTTCTATGTTTGTTTGATCTTTGCAATGGTTGTAATCGGCTAAAATTTTAAGCCTACACATGGGAGTGTTTGAGAGCTCCTTCTTGCTATTTTGGACTACTGACTTGCGATCTAATATTTTCATATAATCTTCCAATCTGCTCTGGTTTCAAGTGTCAATGTCATATGATGTTTTGATGTTGTGGACTACTTTGATTGAGATCTAGGTGTGCCTCATTGCAACCCTTGCCTGAGAGGGTGTAGATTGTTGCAAGAGCACTGTTGGGATCCGAGAAGGGAGCATAGTTTCAAATGGTGGCACTTGATTCTCATCTTGGTGGAGGATAGAGACCGAGAGGAGACATCCTTTCATTAAGAAAAAACTGTGGGTAGTTCGTATATTGTTTTTTGGCTGAGATTTGAATGTCATTCGCTATTGAAACCCTAGACCGAGAGGTTGGGAAATGTTGTGAGGGTTCTACTAGGATCCGAGAGGGGAGTAGAACTTAAGATAGATGCTCTCATCTTGGTGGAAGATGGAGAGCCAAAAGTGATATCTTTCCATTTAAAGGAATTCACGATTGTCCGATAGGTTCTTTGCGGATGTATGTTGAGTGGAAAGGGTAGATACCATTCGGAAACTGAGTGGTGTGGATGGTCTTCAGAGATTTCTACTTGGGGATTTTGACTACGAGGGTAGCCAGATTTACCATTGAATCCCAAGTCAACTTATTTAATGTTTCAATAGCTAGTTGGAGTTTCTAAACATATCCCATGTCCGGATGTCTTCTCCTATTTGACTGAATTGTAATCTTTCTTTCTCTACATTTAGTTTCTTTAGCTCTCTATTAGAACCTAAAAACCCTAAAAATATATTTTTCTATTTTTTCAGATTTAGATATCTTGGTGACTTTCATTTTCTATTCAAATATCCTCTTTGCGATTTGGTTTAGTGTAAAGTGGAGTTGTTAAGTAGTGACGTTCAATTTTCATGTGGATTCGATCCTAAACTACTACAAGCAAGGACATATACTTGGGTTGGAGCTATGTGTTTAGGTAATATTCTAAGACATGCTCACTTTGTTCGATTCGTTTGGTTGCCCTAAGGTCCAAAATTGTGACACCTTAAAACTCTGGAATTGAGTGCCTTTTCACACTAATCACACAACATAAGTTTTGCTCATCACTTCCAGCCATGTCATTAATTACCAAATATATTTGTGTATATATGCTTTACTTTTAATAGTACTAATCCACATGCTTATGATTACCTCATAATCAGATATATGCATAAGGGAATAATTACTTACCATTTATTCAAGAATAGCAACTGCACCTATAACTCATTATATATATATATATATATATATATGTATATACTCCCTAACTAAATCAATTACATGAAAATTAACATAGTATGAAATAAGAGTCATATGCTAATATCAAATAGACTGATTCTTCACTTTCATCGACGTTGATTCTCCACGAGAGCCTTTTATTGCTTGATTCCTTCAAATGACTTAATCTTGTACTTCATCATGAATACCTATGTCATTCTTGAGTAATCATAAATCACATACAAGAAGTAGCTAGAACCTCATAAAGATGGAACACGAGAGGGACCCCAACAATCATCATGGATATAGTTGAGTGTAGCCTTTATTTTGTGCATTGCTTTATCTAACTAAAGTATTTATTGTTTGCCGAAGATTCAATGCTTGCAAAAGCCTATTTCAGATATCTTCAAACCATTTAGAAGACCGTACTTCCTAAGGATTTCCATTCCTTTCTAGCTCATATGTCCAAGCCGCATGTGCCACAACTTGGAAATTTAATATTCAGATTTGACGAACAAACAATAGGAGCAACGCCATAGTTTGTTGTCCCTTGTAGTATGTACAAAAACTTCTGATTGACTCTCTTCATGACCATACCATCACCTTTGGTGATGGTGAATATTCCTCAAAAAAATTTTGATTTGACATTCTTTAGAGTCCAAAACTCCCAAAGATATCATATTCTTCTTCAATTGTGAAACATGACAAACATTTGTCAACGTCCTCACCAAATTATCATGAGATCTAATATGGATTGACTCGGTGCCAACTATTTTGTAGGCTACATAATTGCCCAAGATGACATTTTCTCCATCAAGCTTCTGATAAGTTGAGAACTACTATTTGTGCTGAATCATATGATAAGAACATCCTGAATCAAGAACTCAACTCTCCTTGAGACATCTCTGATCGGTTGCAAGAAGAGTCAAATCATAATCTTCATATTCTTTTCCTTGATGTACAATCACAGCGATTGTGGCCTTCTTCTTCTTAGGTCAAATCTTTTTCTAGTGGCCTAGTTCCTCACAATAGTTGTAAATGTCCCTTGGATTTATTCTCTTCTTGAATTTTGGCATGCCCTTCTTAGAATACGGAACATGTCCATTTTCAGCGGTGGTTACCAATAATGCGCCCTGAGTTTTCGCAGATTTATACCAAATGCCCTATGCCGAAGTTCATGAGTATGGAGACTCGATCTTCCTTCTTCCAGAGTTATATAGTCTCTTCTAATGATCATAGATTGAACAAAAAATTCATGCGAAATAGGAGAGAGACTAAAAAAAGTAGGACCGCATCTTCATCCTCGATATTAATATTTGTATTTCTTAATTCCATCAACAAAGTATGCAATTGACCAAGATGATCTTTCAAAGGAGCACCTTCTTGCATGTGAAGGGCAAACAAATAATTTTTCAATAAAATCTTAGTGGTCAAAGACTTCGTCATGTAGAAATTCTCAAGTTTGACTACAGACCAGCCGTTGTATCTTCATCAACGACTTTGATGCCTTTTCTTGTCTAACCACATCAAATCGACAAAAGCACTTGTTTCTATTGATTTTCCCTTCGAATCTCCTTCCATCTCTAATTTCTCTTTCGCCATCTTCGCGATCGACATCCATATCCCTTGTTGTTTCAGAAGTGCTCACATCTTGATATGTTAGAGACTGAAAATATATTACAGTCCTCACCAAATTATCATGAGATCTAATATGGATTGACTCGGTGCCAACTATTTTGTAGGCTACATAATTGCCCAAGATGACATTTTCTCCATCAAGCTTCTGATAAGTTGAGAACTACTATTTGTGCTGAATCATATGATAAGAACATCCTGAATCAAGAACTCAACTCTCCTTGAGACATCTCTGATCGGTTGCAAGAAGAGTCAAATCATAATCTTCATATTCTTTTCCTTGATGTACAATCACAGCGATTGTGGCCTTCTTCTTCTTAGGTCAAATCTTTTTCTAGTGGCCTAGTTCCTCACAATAGTTGTAAATGTCCCTTGGATTTATTCTCTTCTTGAATTTTGGCATGCCCTTCTTAGAATACGGAACATGTCCATTTTCAGCGGTGGTTACCAATAATGCGCCCTGAGTTTTCGCAGATTTATACCAAATGCCCTATGCCGAAGTTCATGAGTATGGAGACTCGATCTTCCTTCTTCCAGAGTTATATAGTCTCTTCTAATGATCATAGATTGAACAAAAAATTCATGCGAAATAGGAGAGAGACTAAAAAAAGTAGGACCGCATCTTCATCCTCGATATTAATATTTGTATTTCTTAATTCCATCAACAAAGTATGCAATTGACCAAGATGATCTTTCAAAGGAGCACCTTCTTGCATGTGAAGGGCAAACAAATAATTTTTCAATAAAATCTTAGTGGTCAAAGACTTCGTCATGTAGAAATTCTCAAGTTTGACTACAGACCAGCCGTTGTATCTTCATCAACGACTTTGATGCCTTTTCTTGTCTAACCACATCAAATCGACAAAAGCACTTGTTTCTATTGATTTTCCCTTCGAATCTCCTTCCATCTCTAATTTCTCTTTCGCCATCTTCGCGATCGACATCCATATCCCTTGTTGTTTCAGAAGTGCTCACATCTTGATATGTTAGAGACTGAAAATATATTACCCAGTGAACTACTCGATCTTCACATCGTGTAATGCCATCTCACATCTAATGGAGAATCGCCGATGAACCTCGCTCTAATGCTAGTTTCTTGCGAATATCAAACGAGAGAGAAAGAAAGAGTGAGAGAGAGAGAGAGAGAGAAAGTATCATAGGTAGAAGAAGACATAGGAGATTTGCGAGGTTCACCCTTAACTAGGCTACATCCTCGGGTAGCGAAAAAGATATTATTGATGAGAGTTTTACAGAGAGGATAATAATAACAGACCGTCTATAATTGTAACCCTAGGGAGCTTATATATGCACTCTCATAATAGAAGATAGAAATTCTCCTCGGATAGGTCTTTAGAGTAGTCCTCAAAAAATAGGACACATATTAGAAAATAGTCCTCAGATAGCCCCGTATACGAGGGTTCCTTTAACTGTGGAGCATGTTACAGATTGAGGAATAGACGCGCTTTCAACTAGGTTAGGATTCAAGGCATTATCATCAATATTAATTTCCATAACTTTTAGCATTGGATGCAATCATTTTTTATTTATTTTATTAGTTTATTTGAGTCTCACATCAATCTAGTTTAGGTTTCAATATTTGTTTTGTAAGTTATATGTTTTTAAGGGGACCAACCAAAAGAAGTTACAACACGGATTGTAATGAAGAAGCTCCAATTATCTTAGGTAGGCCCTTTCTAGCCATAGGAAATACGATGATTGATGTACAACAAGGCAAGCTAACTCTTTGAGTTAACAATGAAGACTTAAGCTTAACGATGGCTCGTTCTTTAAAACACTATGCTGATATTTCTGCATGCTATTCCGTTGAAATCTTTGTAGGTGCTCACTCTGATGAAATATATAACATAGTGGCAGAGTTTGTTGTAGATCCATATGCAGATAATGACGAACCTGAGGTTAAAAATGTAGAACACAATGTGCCGAATGAAGTGGAAGATTTGTTGAAAACTGAAAAAGTGGAGGAAGAAGTCGACTCCTTCATAACCAGAGCTCAAGGAGTTACCAGCTCATCTCAAGTATGTTTTTTCTTGAGAAGAATTCTTATCCAGTAATAGACGAGATGGAGGAGAAACTAAATGAAGTAATGAAGCAAGTAATTGTATATGTTTTCTTGAGAAGAATTCAAGTATCTAGCTCATCTCAAGTATCCAACATTCCTGCGCTACATGATGATTATATTTTCTGATATGAACGAGTCAGTTCTGGAAGTGTTTATGGATGACTTCACATTATTTGGAGTTTTTGACAACTGTCTTAAGAATTTAAAACTGGTATTGAAAATGTTGCGAAAGAACAAATCTGGTTCTCAATTGAGAGAAGTGTCATTTCCTGCAATGAAGGCATTGTCCTTCATCATAAAATTTCCAAAAGAAGTATAGAGGTCGAGAGGGCCAAGATAGATGTCAAATCCAACTTACCACCACCAACTATGGTGAATGGCATAAGAAGTTTCTTGGGCCATGCTGGTTTCTTCAAAAGGTTCAATTAATAATTTTTCAAAATTGCAAAGCTATTGACAACCTCACTCTCAAAGGATGACGAATTTGAATTTGATGTTGAAAGTTTGAAGGCTTTTCAAAATTTGAAGGATAAATTGAGTTCTCTCATGTAGTGATTGCAATTGATTGGGGTTTACCTTTGAATTTATGTGCAACACAAGTGATGGAGCAATTGGGATTGTGTTGAGTCAACACCGCAATAAGACCTTTAATTTAATCTACTGTGCAAGTCAGATCCTCACACCTAACCAAATGAATTATGCTACTACTGAGAAGGAATTCCTGGTGGTGGTTTGCATTTGACAAATTCCGTTCCTACCTAATTTGATCGGAAGTTATTATATATACTGACTAGGCAGCAATCAAGCACTTGATGACCAATAAAAAAAGTCAAACTAAGACTATTGATATGGATCCTTCTTCCTCAAGAATTTGATGTGGGAGTTAGAGACAAAAAGAATCTGAAAACATGGTAGATGATCACCTCTCACCACTGGAGCAGGCTCCTAAAGAGAAAGAGGACATTTGGGAGGAATTGCATGATGAAAAGATTTTCTGCATCAACACTATTTATATGGTTTTTTATTTCTCTAGTTTACCTTGGTTTGCAGATTATGCTAACTTTATTATAGGATGTTGGATTCCTAAGGGATGACGAGTCAGTAAAAGAAGAATTTTTTTTTGTAGACCTACAACATTGTTGTTGGGAAATGTCTTATTTATTCTACATATGTGCCGATCAAGTAATTCGCAAATGTGTTCTGGAGAATGAGTTCGACAAGATACTGAGTCACTAACACGATCAACCTGTAGTAGGGTATTTTGGGCCAAATCAAATAGTTGCGAAATTTCTAGAATGTGGATTTTACTACCCAACATTGTTCAAAGATTCACAAAAATACTGTAAGTTTTGTGATCATTACCAATAGTTAGGTAATATTTCTCGCTAGAATGAAATGCCTTTGAATAAGATTATATTTTGTGATATCTTTGATGTATGGAAGATAGATTTCATGAGGCCTTTTCCTAAGTTTTTCAACAATGAGTATATCCTAATGGTTGTAGATTATATATCTAAGTGGGTAGATGTCATTGCATCCGCCAATGATGCAAAAACAATCACAAATTTCTGCAAAATAATATCTTCACCCAATTTGGCACCCATAGATTCATCATTAGTAACAATGAGACACACTTCTGCAGCAAACTATTCTCAGAACTTTTGACCAAATTTTGGGTAACCCAAAGATTGAGTACGCCATAAATGCAAAATCATGTGGTCAAGACGAATTGTCAAACAGGGAATTAAAAAGAATCCTAGAAAACATTGTGAAATGCCTAGAAAAGACAAACCACTCAAACTATATGTACAATATGGGCATACAAAATTGCTTATAAAGCGCCCATAAGAATGTCATCATACTGTCTAGTGTTTGGCAAAATCCTGTCATCTACTTGTAGAACTCGAGCATAGAGCATACTAGGTCACAAAATTTTTGAGCTTCGACCTTGAAAGGGCTGGGGAAGAGAGACTATTGAAACTGAATGAACTTGATAAATTTCAAACCAAAGCCGATGAAAACAATAAATTGTTTAAGGATAAAGTGAAATTTGTCATGATCGACAAATAAAATAAAAAGAACTTCTTCCCAATCAACAAGTCCACCTTAAAAATAATAAGCTAAGATTATTTCTTGGGAAGCTTAGGTCTAAATGGAGTAGACTCTAATTGTTAAAGGAGCTTCACCTCAGGGAGTCATGGAATTACAAACTTTTGATGAAACTTTTAAGGTCACAAACTTTTAAAAGTCATCATGCTAGATCTTTTGGAACCTTGAATAACTCATGTTGAGGCAAGTCAAGCTAACAATTATAACTTAGAACTATTATAACTCACGTTGATAAATGTCAAGCTAACGATCATATCCTTGTATGTTTGTGCATCGTAGTGTCTTAATTTTTGTAGTTTGTTTTAGTATCTTTTGAGTCTAAGAGTAACCAAAAGAAAAGGGCTAAGAGCCACCATTTTCACGATCATGACGCCCTATTTCGCGGGTAATGAAATTTAATGATAGCCATGAGCAAACTAACACCGGAAACATGAAAAAATTATTATGATCCATGGCATTACTTTCAAGGTCGTGACTAGACCAACCATTGGTTATGACTCATCATTCACAATCATGAGCATATCTGTTAAAATTTCAATATCATCGTGAGGTTTCTTTCACGGGTCATGATCTGGGCTTACGACACCGCCTGATACTTGATAATTCTCATCACCGGTCATAACATCACGTTTGTATCCATTAAATGGCCGAATAACAACCATGAATGTTCCCTTCACGTGCAAATGATAAGCTATCACGACGGGGAAATCCATTTCACAGGCCATGACAAAAATTGGATCCAATGGCCGATTTTAAATGCACATTTGACCGCACAATTCTGAAGGCCAACTAGCACCCACCGTCTTTCCAAATACCTCATAATTCCACCCATGTCGCGGAGTCCGAACTGCATCACATAACGCCCATGAAAAACTATTTAATTAGCTATGAAGATTGGTACCTCCATAATTCATCTTCTTCACTGGCTATGAATGAGCAACTCTTGCCACTACTTCTCCTTGTCACCATGCCTGACCGTTAGTCTTCACATCTCAAGAGCGCCAACATCGACTTTACCGACTACCACCATCGATTTTATAAGTATTCTGATGATCTTTCTGCTCGAGCAATGAGATATTTGATCTCCAAAACTCTTTCTTCTTTGATTGTGATCACTCATGTCTATGATGGACAATTCACGAGCCATGATTCTAGTAGAAATGATACCTAATCTCCACCGGCATAATTGTGATGAGCATCTCACAAGTCGTTACCCAACAACAAAGGAACTTCTCTTTCACAAGTCGTGAAGGGCAGCTCACGGGTCATGAAATACAAGGCTAGGCGAGCATCTTCGCCAAGCTTCACAATCGTGAACCCCCTTTCACGGGCCATGAATCTAATTCTCATGGGCCATGATCATACTTTCACAATTGTGATCGCAACCTTTTTGTGCCAATTTTGAGGTATTCGTCGCATTTACGGGGCACTAGAAAAATGTACAAAAACAGTGCATCAAATAGCAAAAAAAAAATATTGCTGATGAAAAGTTGATCGAAAGGCCACCGTGCATCACATTCTACATCGATGAACATCTATAGTAGTACTCGGATTTGTCATTCATGGATCTTGCTTCAACCCGCTTTGCAAATGAGATGACCTTGGAAATATTCTACTTACGGAACGATACAATGTAGTTGTTTGATCATATTTTCTTGGAACACTTCCTCCAGCAAGCATGGAATCCTTACGAGGAGATCACCTTGGAGTTTTCAACAGCTTCAAGATGACTAATTTAGATGGCATGGGGACCACGACAATAAAGATTGAGTTTTAGATGCATAGTGGGTGATTCTACTTGTCTCTTGAGGAGTTCGACGATATTTACAAGTTCCCTCATGATGGAGTTTTGCGAGTTCTAGAAGAGTTTGATCCTGGGAGGTTCTAGAGGGCAATTACCGGAGAATCTATACTCAATTACATGTTTGCCAAGAGTGGTTTGATACAGAATCACGTTCTTCGCTTTGGCCAAAAGATTCTCTCTAACGCTTTATGCAGAAGAGGGGACAAAAATGACTTCCCAAATGAGACTGAGTTATTTCTATTGTATGCTATGATTGGGGGTATCGGTGTGAATGTGGATGCAATTATTTGAAAATTTTTTAGAGGCATTATTCAAAGAAGACAAAGGGCAAGATTATTGTCGAGGGATTGGTTACCTAATTGCTGGACGTTTCAAGCTATGTCTGAGCGTCTCCAAATTGGTAAATGGGGAATTTATCAGGATGAGAGCATGGTATTGAACATTAAACTAGCTTGCATCGAGAAGGGAGCCCCAATGTTCATTCTTAGAAATTGGCAGGAGAGGATACCATGTGATGAGGTGGAGAGGTTCACAGTCTTTGATAGAGCAAACTAGATATTCTTCCCTCCACTTTCTAGGATGCTTGATCAAGCAATTGAGCCACCACTCTACCTCAACCGCGATGCTGCCCCTACACTTTTAAAGCAGGACCATCATACTTTGAGCAGCCAACGAGATCCCTGACGATGCACCCTCCTATTTTTCTCCCTTTGATTTATCGGGCATTCAGGGCACATTGGAGGCGACACGAGTTGAGTAGCTACATCAATCTGAACTGCTAAAAGAGGCAAGGACATTGGATCTTCTTCTTTCACTCGTCTCCACCTCATATAGACTAGTTTGGTCATTTTTTTTTCCTTTGTGAGTCATTGTATGACCTCCTTCGGCTATGTCCTTAACACTGAGGATAGTGTTCAATCTAAGGTTTGGGGAGTTAGTTTGCATTACACACATCATCATTGTTATTAGCTTGTTGTTTAGGTGTTTTGCATATCAGATTTGTTTTTTTAATTGGTATGCATGAATGTTTAATTTAGAAGAATGAAAAATCCAAACAATACCATCAACATCTTACTAACCCATGTTTAACTTCTAACTTAACTCAAGTATAGATTTTGTAGTTATTTTATAAGATATATGAAGTTCAAGTGTTATTCGCTCAATTGTTAGTAATCACGTATATGTACTGGATTCTTGAATCTTGTAGAATAGAGCTATGAATCCTTAGACTATAATTCTATTTCAGCTTAATTGTACTTGAGACTCGATGATTGCAACCTTTTTTATTGAATATATATATATATTGAGCTTATCAAAATAATTATAAAAAAGTGCAAAATGAAAAAAATGATGATGAAGAAAAAGAGAAATGAAAAAAATATATATTGTGAATATAAGGGGTTGATGTAATACTTATATATTATTCATAACCTGGGTGTATCTATTGGATTCTTGAATCTTGTGGAGTAGGACTACAAATCCTTTGACCACAATCCTATTTTAGCTTAATTATATTTAAGCTTTGATTATGACAACTTTTTATTGAATCTTTAAGTATATGTTGAGAGCTTATCTGAAAAGTATGAAAGAAAAAAATGCTAAAATGACAAAGAAGAGTACAATTTTTTTTAAAATGCAAAACATATATATTGTGAATAAAGCGGTTGAGAAAGTACGTTTGTATTATCTAGAACCTGGGTGGGTTCAGGCAAGTAAGCTCGAAGGAGGGGTACCTTAACACCTATTACCCTAAGGTGATTTGGTTAGAGAGTCATCAATTAAAAGCCCTCTACACACCTTGTGCAAATTGGAGAAATATCTAAGTGCTAACTCAACTACCTCATTCGAACTTTCCTTTAAGAACTTGGACATGTTCAACAAGTAAATCCGTAGGAGACTCTTAAATCCTAGTAACTTAAAGTTGTTTGGTATGGAATCCTGGAATCCAATGGCTGAAAGCCCTCTAAATGTACTTCCTTGTGAAACCCTGATTGAAGAATAGCACTTGTGAAAAAAAATTGTGTTTATTTTCTTGTTAAAACTATAAGCTCAATATATACTTGTACCTTTAATACAAATTCTATTATTGGACCAACCTTCATTACAAGTTGGGAAAGGCATTGTTTAAATTATTTATGGATTAGAAACTTTATGAAGCATGATGTTTAACGAAAGTGTGATGCTAGCGAAAAACATGAGAATAAGGGGGTGAGGAAAGTATTGGTATATAAGATACATGTTATGATGGAAGAATCTTGAACATTGTGCTGGAATATTGCTTAAGGATAGGCAAGGACTTTAAGATTGGGGGAGTTTGATTCATGATAATTTAATCATATTTTTCAAGCATATGTAATTCAATTTTGTTTAATTTCATTGTCTCATGAATCATTTCCTTTAGAAATAAATTTTAATTCATCTTTGGAGTCAGAGTTTGTACAACGTTGTGTGCTTTTATGTGAAGAGTATTTAATGGAGCAACGGAAGAAGACTGCAACGAGCTGGATTGAAATAAGAAGCAAAAATAAATAAATTCTAACCATCATGGCCATGATTGATGTTTCATGTTCCGAGCGCATAGAAAGAAATTATGAAGATTTATCATGGGTCATGATATCATTTTCTCAGCCTTGACATTGATGATGAGAAGACAACATGAGCTGAATTCACACCCGTGCTAAATACCATGACTCTTGAAGCTACTTTCAAGCCCGTGAACACGTCTATGCTGAAGCACACCAATTGAAGTCATGGGCCATGAGCAACATTTCATGATCATGAGCATATGATGCAACAGTGGACGACATATTTGGTCATGATCCTGACATCTTGGTCACGAACCGTGAGGGTTCTAAAGTAAAATTTCAGGTTGGTAACACGAAGCTGACCTGACCTATGCCTTGAATGGGCACAGATCATGTCCTTCGGAAAATCACACTAACAAACGCAGGCATTGGAGATGGAACAGAGACTATGTCACTCCTTGACATGGTCGATGTTCCTCGAATCAAAGGCAGCATAGATAGAACCCTAACGCTAACATGACCTAAGTTATAACTGACACGGATCGTGTTAGACTAACACTAATAAATGATATGTCAAACGCAAGGTGTTTGCTTGGAAACAGACTCAATATGTATATCATGTGCAAATGGGCTATGTCAATCAGACGCGGACCGTGTTGCCAACCTGTAATGGCTCATAACTAGCTTAATAATACACGGATGCGGACCGTGTTGATATTTGATGCAGGTCATATTCGGGTGATGAAAAATAATAAAATTAAGTGAACTATGTTGTAATGATTGTTAAAACCTTAATGATTGATTTCTTAAGTCTATTATATTGCCTTAGGATCTCTAAAAGATAACAAGAAGTGAGTATACTACTCAAGTAATACTAGGATTTAAAATTGTTAATGTTTTATGGTTAAACTTATCGCATGAAGAGGAGGATTCTGTCAACTGCAAGATTTATCTTGAGTATGTGATTTATCTTGACTGTGGGGCTTAGCACGACCGTGGACTTGTCCTAACTGATTAATGAATCTACTTATTACTTCATGGTCTAGCTACCCGTGCCTATGGCGGGACAACCTGAATCTTCATCGCGCCGGGTAAAGACTCCCCTATTGATTGTAATGTTTGATGGACTTCGGACAAGATAATTAGAAAAGAATAATGAGGTCATAAGTTAAGGATGGGCTTGAATATACTGAAGATTATACATCATGAATATAATGATGTAATTGATGTTCTAGCCACTGACGACATTAAAAAGAATAATATAAATGAGAATTTAATGGTCATGAACATACTAAACTCTTGCATCATATAGTGCAACTGATGTTCTAGTCATTCTTGAATAAAAGAAAAGTAATGATACTGATTATGGTAACGAAATATAGATATCTCCTTATTTTTATCTGCATATATGCTTTTTCTATTGATAATTATTGTTACATATTGAGCTTCATCATTCTTGAGAGGATTGTTTCTCTTTCTTTCGATTCTTCGGACAATGAGCACAACTAGTAGGTGTTGGCACCAGTGATATAGAGGTTTGTGATCCGGTGACTTGCACATGATAGCAGTTTAGTCATGAGTCTTTTTACTTTTCCAAGAAAGTTATAGAACTATTGTTATTTAGGCCTTTTTATTTTGAAACTATGTAACTAATATTTTATTTGGTTAGATTTATTAAAAGAGTTTCATTTTAAAGTTATTACTTCCGTATTAGGTGTCTACTAAGTTAACTAGCATATCTAGATGAGCATTGTGGCACGTGGCAGATTTTTTTTTAAGCGTTACATATGTAATGCACTTTTTTAAGCATAAGTCAAACATACTTATGCACATTTGTACATGGTGTATTTTTCCCAGTTGCACACAAACTTACAACTAAAAATTTATAATTTATATTGATATAATATTTTAGTTTTGTCAAAATAAAGTAATTTTCTTTAATATTCTCTTAACAAATATTTGTAATCGACCGAATTGATCGGTTAAACTATAAACCGATAGATAGCTTGGTTTAAAACTGAAGGTGAAAAAATAAATCAATGAATAAGGTTGAACAGGTAAAAGATGGTTGACTAATAAAGTTTGAGAAAAGCTCCAAAAAAATAGCACCAGCAAAAGAAGGAGAAAGAAAATATGGAATAAATAAGTGCAAGAGGAAAAATCTTACGCAAAAATTAAGAGGAAAAAGGGTATACAAGTAAATAAACAAAAATAACGAAACATATACAAAGATAAAATCTTGGACAGAAAAATATGTGATTGGCTTTGACAAGCATTCTGCAAGCATACAGGGTCTTCTTGTATTAATAAAATATCGATCCCGCAAGAAGCTGCTAACTACTAGAGTTAGAGTTCTCAATGAGTTATCTAGATGATTAGGGTTAGAGGAGAAAAATCAATGCTATCAATAAAAAGTAACAAAAAAGAGTGTCAAAGAAGGAAATACACTATGCGACTAAAGTGGAAATATATATAAGAGATCTTCTACGGTTTTGAATCCATCTAAGGTGTTACATGCATAAAAAAAGTGATTCAACATGCAATAAATTATTGCTTCACTCCAATAATCATGCATTCCTCTTTCAAGGCAACACAATTCTAAGGTTAAGGAATAACACTTTTATGTATTCACTCTAACAACATAGTTGCATTTTTTCATGAGCATCAAGAAGCAATACAAGGTACTTCTATTTCTATATAGCACTAATTTATCTTACTTAACGAAGCTACTAATTGAATAATATGACTTTCATCACTTAACAACCTAGATAGACTTAAATGAGGTAGCTAATCTCATGAAAATCTAGAGATACATTCACCAAGAAAAAGAATCACACACATGCATAATAATTATTCCAAAGCAATTAACCTTAAACTTCATCTAACCCTAAATAAAGGGGGAGATTAGTTACACATAATGAGAGAGAAAAAAGAGAGGAAAAGAAGGGAAGAAAACACCATTAAACTAGAATCCAAAGAGTCAACCACCAACATTAACATAAATCAAAGTTTGGCACACAAACATTCTACCGTACCTCTTACAAATATGTGGAAACATTAAAGCCATAAAACAAGCCTCAAAATCTTCACCATGGAGCCTCCAAATTTGGCCCTCTAAGGGGCCTTTACCTTGCAAAAATGGCTCTACCTTCCCAAACCCTAATTACCCCTTATATACCCTATTCACAAGGCCACCAACCACTCCCGACTACTCACAAGCTGCTACGGCTTCATATGAAATGCGCTATGGCTAGAGTGTGATGCGCTACGGTCCCTCCAAGTGCACTATGACCAAAAAAATAGTCACTAAGGCCTTGAAGATTGCCGCTACGGTCAAGAAAGGAGGCACTACGGCCTTGGAGGCTTGGCTATGGGCTAGTGGACGTCACTATGGGCGTATGAAGTTGTCACTACGGTCTGGCCTGTGGTTGAAGTCGGTTGAACCTAACCATGAACTGTTGGTTTCGGTTGAACCCTCCAATGTTGGTTAAACCTGCATAATCAATTGAAATTATATTCATATCACATTTCTTTGAGGTATTGATATAAAATAAAGCTTAAATCACATCATAATGCTATGACATAGAGATAATATGATCATCATTATGTGCATTTATCACACTTATCAACTCCCCCAAACTAAATTTTTGCTTGTCCTCAAGCAAATGTCATAAGTGGTAGGTTTTAAGAATTCATATCATACACAACATATCATCATCAAATAAGGAAATACAATTGCAAGCTTTTTAAAAAGTATAACATTTAAGTCTTCAACCTAGGGTTGAGTCACTCCATGCCGCGAATTTCCTGCACACGCCATAGTTCACATCACAAATCTAAGTATGAGTGTATGTCAAGTTTTGATAAGTTTTCGAGAACAACTAAGTATGATGATCAATGAGATTATAGGTGCTTCAAAGTTCAACTACACAAGAAAGGTAATCTTACCATTCATGCTATGTCACACAAAAATTAAAAGAAAGTGCAATGCATGTGACTTTTGAAATTTTTCTTTGTTACAAAGGGGAGTTCACAATTTTCTTTTGCTTTGCTCTTTTTCCTTTTCTATTTTTTCTTTCTTTAAAGCATTTTTCATTTTCTCTTTTTCTTTTCCTTTTTCTCATTTCTCTCCTTGTGAAAGCATGCATATGTAAGTAAAATGCATATAACACATAATATGATAATACAAGAACGGTTTAGTGTGTTCCCGCGACAAAAGTGCCCTGCAATGAGTCTTTCTCTATGGGTCTTCTCATTTCCCTTTTCTTGTGAACTTAAAGTAAGAAATTGTGCAATGCACCCTTGTTTAGATGAAAATTTCCTTGCCTATTACCACTCAATTCTTGACCTACAATATAGATTATGATGTTAGTTTTCACCTCTCCTTTTGCTTCTAGGATATGAGGTCCTTACACATGCGTGGAGTAAAGCAATCCATAACACTTTAACATATCAAAAAGTTCATTTTCAAAATACTTGCAATGGCATTCCTAGCAACATGTGATGTGCATGATACAAAAAGTTATGCATTGTCATTAGGGGTCCATGCATGTAAGGGTTCATGGCATAATGAGGCAAAAATATAAATCATCACATGAGTAAGAGGTCAAAAGATGCATGTGAGCTAACTAGAAAGAAAATAAATGAACAAAATGTGACCCTACTCCCCGAAACCCCGCCAAACTTAGCATGAACATTGGCTTCAATGTTTCAAAGAAAGAAAGTACACTAGGTATAGGGTGGGGGAAGTGATGTGGGTTTGTCTAGTGTGATATTCAGAAGCGGGTCAACACAACCTATGAGTAGAGCTGTGATAGTATAAATGCAAGATTGTGAATCTCAATAGACGAGATCATGTTTTAAGAAGTCCTACACAACACAACATATTTTGCAAGTATACAAAACATCATATGCAGTATGTAGGGTATTGAATCCACAGAGAGGCGAAAGCAATGTTCAAAAAATAACATCCGACACAAACCTAAAAATAGCAATATCAATGATGTAGATCTAGACTAAAAACAAAAATGCAGATTATCTAACTTTTAGGGTTTTCTAATATGATTGCAGAAATAAGATAAGATAATTGTGAGTCACGACTATGCAGATAAGATAACAACAGAAGTGTGAAGGAATTCTAGAGTTAGCGGATTTCAAAGATGGCAGATTCCATCAACGTTAGCACATAAGGTTTAAAATACTAAATCTGGTTTCGATGAAGAGAGGAATCATGGATTCCTTTTTAAGATATCTAAATCACTCTCCCCCTGCAGTCACGCGGCCAGGATTGTGAAGAAGTCTCGGAACCTATCTAGGATAGTCGAATGGTTGCTACCGAACTGAAGGTCTTTCGGCATACAATTCATGCATCACAGGGCTGCAGTCTCAGTGATCGAGCGCGCCATACAACGCCCTAAACACTAAGGATAGTAAGAGAGATTCCTTGCGGTTGCAAGGGTGTGAAACCATTGATGACTATGACTCAAACACAATTCATCAAATATAGAAATACTGCAACCTCCTGCCTTCATGGACGCCTCCAGTCAAGGATGTATCGTCTGATGAATAACAGGAGTATCAAGAATGAAGATCGAATCAAGGGTCAATCGTATCCAATCTTGAGAAAACCAAAACTCTTCACTACGATAAATCTAGTAACGAAACTGAAAGTTGAGTTCATAGAATACTAAAACCAGAAATAATTTAAGCAAGTTCAGAAACCAAGATAGAAATCCAAATCTATCGTCTCCTACCGCTAACTCTAGAACATCCTATTAGTTACAACACATGTTGATTGAATAACAAAGAGAGTAATGTTCAGAAGTTCTCATTGTTCTTCCTGTTGTCGATCAAGAAAAGTGTTGATGTCGTGTGTCATCTTCTCCGGTGACGTCGAGCAGATATGGTAAGTGATCTCCCTCCGGCAATGGTGGAATGACTAGTGAGTGATGTGTAGAAGGATGATTCCCCCTCCGGAGGATATCTTATCTTGCCTTAACTAGTCCTTTTATATTGGTGGCCTCCATGTGATTGGTGTCCTTTTGTCCAGCCTCGAATTATTCCCTTCTAATTCGTTTTTTATGTACTGGCAATCATGAGCTGAAAGATTCCTTTCCATCTTTGGCATCTTTTGTCATCAAGCGATTTCCTCGTGCAGGGTTGTGATCTCGTATCAACAGAGGTCTGAAGCTTTATTTTTTGTGGTTCCTGAAATAGAAGGTCAAAGCAGCATCAAAACATCCTAAATGTATATAATGACAAGGTTAAGCTCATAAAGGTGCATGCTTGATAAAAATTGGAACTTAGCAAACAAATGGGACTCGAGCTTCACAAAAAAGATGTAGAAATGATATGAATCACAACTTAAAGAGACCTAAAAATATGCACTTGATGTGATGCATCAAATATCTTCGGACTTGAACCTTTGCTTATCCTCAAGCAATTGAATTAAGATTAAGGCACGACATTTTTTTCCAAATGTGATGACCCTAATCTAGGTAACAAGCCATACTTTAAAAATAAAAAAAAATCAAGAGTACATTGCAAATGACTCAAACTAGATTGACAAAATTGCACCTAAGAATCACTGAAACTCTAGCTAAATGTAACACAGAGTCACAACCTCACAGTGTGCATGTCACACCCTCCCATTAGGCAAAAGAATTACTTTTCGAACATGACAAGATATCCTCCCCCCTTTTTTCTTTAATTCAGAGCATACCTTTTCTTCTTTTCAACACTTTTTCCTTTCCTTGTCCTTTCCCCTTCTCCTTTTTTTATAAGGGGTGTGAAAACAAAAAGAGTCTTTTCTTAGCACATCCTCACTTTTTCTTCCAAGAATACTCGGTGAGGATGCTAAGAGTGTTGTGAAACAACATACTCTTGACTCTTCCAAGTGGAAGGTCAAAGGAGTAGTTATTTGAAGGTGAGAGATAAGTTCCCCGTGGCACTATCCATGCCTTTCTTTCGAGAATACTTGGGTAGGTGCTTGGAGTGATAAAAAACATACTCTTGACACTTCCAAGTGGAAGGATAAATGAGTAGTTATTCAGGATAAAGAAAAACGTCCCTTCATTCATGGAAAGGGGGGGGGGCAAGGAAGACTTAAACTTATGCTCTTTTGCGGGGATCAGTTGCTTGGTAGGATGATAAAATTCTCGAGCCTAAAAAGCATGGGTGTGATAAGTAGACATGTTCAGTGCAGAGAACTATGATTCGGAAGTGCAGTCAATCAAATCAAGTAGTCATCAAGATGCAGTGATACAACAAAGTCTAATGCTACACATGGCTTGGACCTAATACTGTATTAATTCAGAAGTTGAGGATAAATAAGGCAAGCCATAGTGTACGAGATTACATGTATACAAAACTATTCCAACAGCGGGATTATTAGAGAAAAATGAAAAAAATTTTAGAAAGGTGATGGGTTGTGACAACGATTGTTCCAAGGTGTGATGATAGATCAGCAAAAAAACAATTGTAAGAAGGCAAAATTTTAGACTAAGAGCAGATGATGACATGTATTCAACAAAAATCTAAAATTTTCATGGTATGATGATTATATGGTTAATGGGATAGTTCAATCATACCATGACCCTCTCCGAACTTAACCTAACAACATCCCAGTGTTGTAGCCAAGCCATGGAGAGTGGCTGCTCAAGTGGAGGAGGGTTCAGCTCCAGAGCTCTCGTCTTCCTGCTCTGGTTCTTCATTCAGTGTCTCAAGATTGTTGAAGATATCTTCCTTTAGCCAGTGATTATCCTCCTTTAGATCTCGCATTTGGAGGATGAGTGCCTCCAGAAGTGTTGATTGCTTACGCTGCTCTGTTAAGAGTTGGGTCAGTAAAGGTCGTTACCTAGGGTTCATCAGTGTCAAAGGTGGTGGTCTTCTTTGCTGCGAAAGTAGAGGGGTAAGGGGCACTCTGCTCAAGTGTTAAGAGAGTCCAATTCTTCCCTTTGTTGATATCGGTGAGCTTTGGGTTGGGGAGTTCAATGGGTGTCTCATTCCCTTTGTAGACTAGGACATACTTATCATTCTTGGTCGCAATAATCTTCATGCTAAGCACGATGGACATGTCAATTATGGTCGTCCCTCTCGTTGCACGCAGTTTGGACAAGTCTAACTGGCACTTCTTTGCAATATGTGTGATTAGCCCCCCAATGACTATGGGTCCTTTCTTTGAGGTTGTTAGCCGAGAAATATATTCCAAAAACATGTGCCCACGTTGATTTTCTTCCCTTTGATCAGTCCCCAAATCATAGACATCTCCGCCTCCCTAACATTTGCCTCGGTGTGATATCTCCAAAAGAGAGTATTGGCCATAATTTTTTGAAAGTAACGAATAGTAGGGCTCTGAAAAGAAGAAGACTTAGCTTGACAAAGCATGTACCGGTTTTCTCTAGTGACCCACTTCCACACTTCCGCCCCTTTATATTTGTTGTTCTTCTTTTGTAGCATTGTAGTAGAGAAACCATACACGACACAGATCTTGTCGAAGCTCCAGTAGAACTCGCGGTTGTAGAGTCGAAAATTGAGGAATACGCCATCCTCTGTGTTGGTCAGTTGGAGAGAGCTGAGAAATTCAATTGTTATATAATCATAAGGTCAAGAGTTTAGGAAAAACTTGTCGACCTCCATCTTTTTCAGCTACTTCGTCAAGTCATCAAGTAATCTGAGGGTCTTCAACGCTTCGGTGTCCAGGTATCTTATGGCGAGGATGTCCCTATTCTTGAGCTTCTGGTATAGTTTGCGCTGCTCATCGTCTCGGAATTTGATCTCTGCTGGTAGTTGGAGGTGTCTGTGGGGGTCTTGCTCATCTGTGGGCTGTTCAGGCTAGGTCTCAGATCCGGCAAGATTTTAGACTCAGTATCCTCTGACTCTTCTGACCGCTGAGGTGTGACAGCAGGTATATCTTGTTGTGGGGGTGCAATTGGTGGTTCATCTTGCAGGTGTTCCTCGGCTTGCTGTGAGGGTGTGATATTTGACTTCTTTGGAGGTAAGTCTTCCGGTGGTACTGCTGACTCGCTGGATTCGATCTGCACTAATATTTCTATCTCCTACGCATCCTTCGCTGGAGATTGATGTTTTCTTCAGTGGTTTCATGTGTTTCCTCTTCTAATGTCGCTTTCTCTTCCTCTGAAGATACTTCTTCTGCATGTGCTTCCTCTTATGCGGTGTGTGGTACTTCATAGCCTTTGGCCGTGGTGTTCTTCCTTGATCATAGCCTCCGGTGTCACAGCGTTGCTACGTTTGCGTGGCTTCCTGACAAGGGGCTGTAGATTGGACTCTTCTTCCTCTTCATCTTCCGATGGAGGTGATGGTCATTTCTTAGCCTTTTGCTTTGTTGGTGCCGCCTTTGTCTTTGGCTTCTCGAGAATGGCTTTCTTCGACTTTGATGGCAGAGCAGGTTATTCTTTGAGGCCACCGTTGGTGCCTCAGATGGTGTTTCGATGGGTCTCGCTTTGGTCGACTTCCTCGTTGTGGGCTTTGCTGGTGGTAAGCTTTTGGTCTCTGCCTCCACTATGTGCTCTAAATCCTTGGTTGTTTTCTTCGAGGGTGCTTTCTTTCAGTTTCTTCATTGGTGGTTGCGGAGCACTCGTTGTGATGGGTTCCTATGGTGGTGTGACTGAAGGTGGTGCAGGTACAGGGTTTTGGCGCTGGGACTTCGGGAATAGTTGGGAGAGGTTGATTCATCTCCGGACTTAAGGGTTTAGCCATAGTCGAGGTTATTCTTGCGGCTCACTTGGTTGGCAGTTTCTTTCTTGTGGTCACCTGCTTGACAGTTGATGTTAGTGGCGAAGGTTGAACAAATGGCGTAGGGGTTACCTTCGTCAGTTCGGACACTGATGTGCCGGTGGTTGCAGAGGTCGAAGAGGTTCGTGGGGGATGTCACCATTGTCGGTATCGGTTTCATTGTCTTCTCCTTCGCCATAGTAGGGGGTGGCAGAATAGTGCACATGGGGCGAATGTCTAGGATGAGATGAGGAGCGGGCGCGAGCAGCGGTGTGCTATGGCTTTGCACTTCAACGATCGGTGATTCGAAAGTCGATGAGGGCTCGGAGTCGAAGGTGTAGGGATTGGCATTAGTTCCTTTTGTTCCCTTGTACTTAGGTCACCAAGTTCGTCCGGTTGTCTGGGCTCGGGTAACCACAATAACCGGTGGAAGAGAGATGGAGAAGATGGAAGCAATGGGGAAGACAAAAGTTTTGAGAGGAATAGGGAAGAGAGAGAAACCATAAGTCGGTTGCCTAAAAAGGGGTGTTGTGATTGAGGGATGACGTCAGTGGGCATAGACGGGAGATTAGAGTTTTTTTGTCCAGTGCTGATGCAGTTCATCTTCTAGCGGATCTCATAGCTTCGTAGACAGCCGATTACAACTTGACATTTGACTACCTGAAATATACACACAAAGAACAAAAAAATTTATTAGAAGTTAGTGTGGGTTGTTGATGCGAAGTGTGGGGTAGAATAGAAAATGACCACAAGTTATGGGATTAACCAGGATCAATCTTCTGTAAAGGTTTGTCTTCACTTCAAATTTTAATATTTATAAACCTAGCACACTCCTACCACCGCAAGTATACGGCAATCATCGAGTACTTAAGGTATCGATCCACAGGGAAACTTCGTTTTCATGCCTCTGTTACTGTTGTTCCTCAGTCAAGTTCTCGCGGTTAGGGGTCTTGACACTAGAGGTTCAGGCCCTAACCGGAA
>LTAE01006432.1:0-25384 GCA_001647135.1 Pontederia paniculata
TATATATATATATATGTTCTCTTTCTCTGTTCATTCCCTCTCTTTCTCTTTGCACTCCCTCTCTCCATACGCGGCGAGCTCGCCACGCAGAGAGCTCACCAGCCTGCGCATGGGGAGGTCGCCTAAGCGCGATGCATGGCGAGCTCGAGCTCGAGAGAGAGAACGGAGAGAGAAAGAGAGGAGTGAAAGAGAGAGGAGAGAGAAAAAATGATAAACTATTTTTTTTAGTTACAAGGTTAAAATAATAATTTAATAAATTAAAATAATTTAAATAAATTTAATATCAGGTTGTTGGATGAAACTGACCAATTGAAAAAAAATTAGACTTACTTCTACCCGATTTTATAGTTTAGAATATGTCTGAAATTTCGCGATAGTTCAAAGAGGAAAATGAAAATAACTCTAAAAATACCATATAATTACACTAGATTTCTATTTAAGTTATATTTTTATTATTAGATAATTCTAGCCTTAAAATCATCATTAAATTGTTCTTACATAATTACATAATTTATACTTTCAAGTGAGAAAAATAATAATAGAATTATATTCATTATTGAATATTTTAGTGCAACATGCTTATTTATATTTTAATAAGTTATATTTTTATATTTTTATTATATAGATTATTTTAATTGTCGTTATAGTTTATAAAGTTTTGCATATGAATGTAAGTTATTAAACAAAGGAGAGAATGAATTGGCTTACAAAATAATAAATCTTAATCTTCACATTTTTATTTTAACTTATTTTTTGTATATCTTTTGTTTCGATGTTAAGTTTTACTGTTAAAATTTAAATAATTGAATTATAAAAATTAAACTATGATAGTTATGTTTGTTACTTTTCATTCTATTTAATAAATATGTATTCTTCAAATTTATTTTGATATGATTATTGAATTGAGATGTAGGGTGATGCAAGTTAACTATTTATTTATTTCATATAAAATAAATATTTTATGTAAAGATTAAAATTATATGTTATGATAATTAATTTTAAATCATTTATAGATTTATATTATAACTTTTGTAATATTCCATGGATTAATAGACTAGTTTAAATAATATTGTAACAATTTAATGACCAAACACAAAGAAGTTATAACAAAAAGAATAAATTAAATTGGTTGATACAAATGATTAACGGATTTGTGCCCCGAGTTGAAGGACCCAGATCTAGTAGCCATGAGTTCGATCTTCAGAGTCCTCAATTTGACGAGAATTTACTTTCGTCGCGCTCATCCGAACACTGAATTAGTTAATTAGTTAAGTATTAATAGTCTTGAATATTAGTGAGTTTCAACTTATAGATCCAAATAAAAAAAATGCAATCGATTGGGTTCTAAACTGGGCAACATTTCAACAATACTTACATACCACCGAAAGTTTTATAAAGGTTTAACATATGTACTAATTTTTCATTCTAGTGCCTGCGGAACTCATATAGATCCGCCTCTGATTAGTGGATAGAGACTAATAGTCTGGTTATTTAATTTAATAAAATAATTAATTAATATAATTGTTGACTAATTAATAATTATAACTAACATTATCATATGCACGTGGTTTATTATTATAAATTAATAAACAACTTATTTATTGTTTTGAAATAATATTATTTTTTATAAAAAATACTATTAACTAAAATAGTGATAACAATCATTAATTTTAAGAAAAAATATAAAAAAGCGATTCATGTTTATAGGAAATGAATATATAAGTAAATACCAAAAATAAAATATATATTATAATATTCAAATATTAAATGAAAAATATGAAAAAAACGTATACTAAAAATAAATGTCTAATATGTAAAATCAATTTTTACATACTAACGAGTAATATATATAAGGGTTTAACTGTTACCTATGGTTGATATAAATAACTTATTTAAAATTTATATTTTCGATTTTAATTTTTTTAATTATAGATATTAAATTCGACGGTTCAAAGGTACGACACACGTTGTGTCCTCATTAAATTCTTTATGAAATTTTTATATTTTGAATTCTATTGTTTAAAAATATATTTATTAAATAAATAAATAAAAATTTATTTAACAAAAAATCAATTTAAATTTCAATGTATCAATATATTTTTCTAATCTCACATTTCAAATTTCACAGTTCAAAATATTAAACTCGAATTTAATAAAAAGTGTATCTGATATCCTACTTAAATAACGTATAGTATGTTTCCTATTTTCTAAATTGTTAAATTTGAGATATATAATTGAAAATAAAAGTGAAAATATGAATAGACTATTTTTTTATACAATGTTTTCTAACATGCATTAAATCTTAGTCTAAATACCAAGTACATAAAAAAAATAATTTTCATAAACCTCCCTCCAACTATCCAAAAATTCATATTTAACCCATATATATGAAACCGAGTAAAAGTAGGTCTGAAATTTTTTTGATTGAACAATTTACTCGAATGATCTAGTATTTAATTTATTTAAATTATTCTAATTTATTAAATTACTATTTTTCCCTTCTAATTTAAAAAATTATCCACTCTCTCACCTTCTCTCTTCTCTCTCACACGTTCTCTTCTCTTTTCGCTCTCATTTCTCTCTCTCGTCAGGCTCTCTTGCGAGCACAAACGAATAGGGGGCGCATGTCACGAGGTGTTTGTATGGACATGATCACGTGCGGCGTCTAGACGAGGGAGGGCGTCTAGACAAGCCTGGATTAACAAGTTTTGAGTTTGTGAGTAGCGGAAGCTTGGGACACAACGAGGCTGCGGAGTTGTGTCGTGTTGGGGGTCTTGCGCGGAACTTCAAGACGAGCACTTGGCAGGCACTCGAACAGACACTTCACCAATAGGACACAGAGTTGATGTGGTGATGCTTGAGCGGGCATTTGACGGGCACTCGCGTCAATGATCCAAAGGGTCGTGAGGCAACCGACGGGCAGTGATGTGCTGACGTCTTGTGCGGGTCGTCAAGACGGACACTTGAGCAACAACGTTCCGAAGGGACACGATGTCTTGCTCCAAGGTGGAGGCCTCGTCTACACGGATGACACCTTGGAGCAATTGGTCACAATGTGGGGCGTCGATCCCGTTATTGAGACATACACACCAGAAACAACAACGATCCTTGGGAAATTAGTGCTTTTCATTAAACAAGGCAAAAAGGCAACATCGGGGTGTCGGGGTAGTATGCTTCCCTACAATATACCGCAGACCCAAGTGGTAGGATGACGAACAGTAGCGTGAAGGACCATCCCGGGGGTGCAGTGTACATATGCATGCTTATTTCCGTGCTACTAGTTGGCTGTCCTACGAAACATTGAAGAAATCCCACGAAATTGGGCTAAAATACATGAAAATTCTAAGAAAGCAAAAAGAATAACTAAGGAGCATTCATGATGTCCCTTGACAAAAGTGGGCATGACCTATGAAAATAGGGCAGTGCGGCTGGGCGCGTCACAGAGCATTAGCCTTGGACGGGCGACGATGTTGTAGTGTGCGTTGCCTCGATGTTTGAGCGGGCCACAAAAATGACCCATGACATTCTCCCACCCAAATTTGGTGACATCCCTAGCGTCGTTGATCGGATTGCCCAGGATCTTCGTCTTCAATCTGAACTCTGCTTTTTGGTTGGTCCTCTAGCTTCATCTTGTTGGCTTGGACTTCGCGTGTTATCTCTCCTCCGTCAAGATTATTTCAACGTCGTATTCGTTCATCTTGGTGGTGGGAGTTTGCTCCAACTCCTTAGCATCTTCTTAGCAGTCCCCAATGGAAGACAAAGTGTTGTTGAAGGCTTCGAGGAAGCTCCAACTCGTATGCCGCTTTGTCCACCTTCTTCACGATGCAGAATGGACCTTGGAAGAGACGATATTGTCCTCGTGATGCATCGCCCTTTCCTTGAGGTTGGTGGGGTCAACTTCATTTTGATAAATTTATCCACTTGGAACTTGTCGCTTGATGCTTCGACATCGTTTTGCTAACCATCCGATTTCAAGATCCTTTGGATTCATGGGAGTTGGTCGAGGATGCGATGAGAACGCGCTTCGAGACTTGTCACCAGCAGATGTGGCCTTACATAAGTCCTTCTTTATTGTGGGCGGAGCCATGGTTGAGGGCTTGAGTCACAGGGTTTCGGTGTCGGGCACTTGGAAAACCGTCGAAATGTTGGCAACTTTTGTGGGAACGACTGGGGCGTCCCAGGGATGTGTTGCATGAATGAGAATGTCTTGGACGTAGCACTCTTACTCCATGAGAGATGGACAATGTAGGAGCTCCTTGTGTTATTGATGAACAAGGAGTTTGTGAGCGGCTCGACTGAAGTGGTGATGCAGTCGAGGAAGTTCAGTCCCACCATGAGGTTATGGTCGTCAATTGGGATGACGATCAGGTTTGCAGCTCCTGACCATTTGCCAAGACACACCAGGATGTCTTGGCGATGCTTGAAGTCGGCACCGTGCGAGAGTTCACCACCTTGAACTTTTGTCTGGTCTCTTGAGAGTGGAAGATTGATCATGTTGGCATCACTTTTAAATATAAGAAGTCAAAAGCTCTAGTGTCGACGAGGTCCTCGAGTTTCTTTCGTTCACCGTCAGCTTGGTGAAGAGAAGACCTCCTTAGTTGGGCGTCGGCGAAGTTGACACGGAATTGAGGACATGCATGGCTCCCAAGCACTTGAGTGACATGGGATGCTCCCCCTCTTCTTCATGTTCTTGCACGACCATGACGTTGATGGCAGCACGCTTTGGATAGTCTCGCTTCCAATGCACTCCATCACAAATGTAGCAATGACTTGGCGACTTAGTCTTCGATTTGTTCGTGGTTGAACAACTTCTTCCCAGATGGCGCCTTGCTTTGCTCGTCATGATGAGGGTGCGACTTCTGCCCAACGATTGAGACTCCTCTCCCCCACCAATACCCTTGTCGTGGGATTTTTGGTGGCGTGTCATGAGTCAGAATACTTCGTGAGAACTTTGGCGACAATTAACAGTGACCAGAGGTTGGTGCAGCTTTGACGATCCAACTCCATGCGAGCCCATGACTTAAGCCCATTGACAAATCCTGCCTTGAAGGATTTGCTTGTCAACTCAGGGATTCTGAAGGCACAACTCGTAGAATTCCTTGACATATTTTTTCAGAGACTCCTTTGTTGGAGACGAAACAATACTTGATGGGCACTTGGTAGCGCTTGAGTGGTGCTTGACAGGTACTCGAGCGGGCACTTCTCTGATAGGATACTGAGTTGATGTGGTGATGCTTGAGCGGACACTTGACGGACGCTTGAGCGTCAATGTTCCGAAGGGTCGCGGGGCACTAATGGGCGATGACGTGCGTACGTCTTATGCGAGGCGTCAAGATAGGCACTTGAACATTAGCATTCCGAAGGAACACATAGGTAAATGCTTGGCTTGCTCCAAGGCAGAGACTCCGTCTACACGGAGGGCACCTTGGAGTGATTGGTCACAATGCGGGACACCAATCTCACTATCGAGGTATACACACAAAAAACATCAACGATTCTTCGAAAATGAGTGATTTTCTTTAATCAATGCAAGAAGACACATCGGGTGTAGGGGTAGCATGCTTTCCTATAATATAATGCAGGCCAAGTGGTAGGATGATGAAGAGTAATATGGAGGATCATCCTAGGAGTTGTAGTTTACATATGCATGCTTATTTTTATGCCACTAATTGGCTGTCCTATGAAATATTAAAGAAATCCCATGAAATAGGGCTAAAATACATGAAAATCTTAAGAAAATAAAAAAAGATAACTTAGGAGCTTTCATTTGATATTTCTTGATAAAAGTGAGTACGTCCCATAAAAACGAAGCACTGCGGCAAGGCATGGCGCGGAGCATTAGCCTTGGACGGACGGTGACACTATAATGTGTATTGTGTCAATGTTTGAGCGTACCACATAAATAAGGGTAGTCGAGCTGGGGCACACACAGGTGATTAGGGCGCTCGCCTATACACGTAGGCGAATGCACTTGACGAGAGAGAGAAATGGGAACGAAGAGAGAAGAGAGAAGAGAGAAAGAAGTGAGAGTGGGAGAGATAAGAGGAAATAGAAGGTGAAAGAGTAGATACTTTTTAATTAGAAGAATAAAATAATAATTTAATAAATTGAAATAATTTAAATAAATTTAGTACGGATAAAATTGTCTATAGAAAAATGTAGGTTTATGAAAAATAACCCCAAAAAAATCTTGCAAGGAGAGAATCGGTATTGATTTTATAAAGATAAATGATAAATATAGAAATTAAAAAACGAGATGATAAAAAACGAAGTCCGTGACGCTTTTTTTTTCCATCCAAAGATTTTCGTCTCCGCAACTGCTGCAACCGCAACATGCTTCTGATTCCCGTGCCCACTGCCACTGGAGCGTTACAGCACGCTGGCGCCTTCATTCCGTCGGTTCTCCTGCCAAATCCAAACCCCAACGCCAAGATCTCTGCTTCCGGTACCAAAAGTCGCACAATTCTTCTCGGATGCAGAGGACGTCTTTGTACGGTTCGGTGCTCCAGTTCCGAGGAGCAACGGCCGTCGGAAGAAGCCGACACTTCGCAGGTACGACCCCTTCTTGTCAGACGTCCTTTACCATTTCAGTGTTGTCGTCGTCCTAAATGAGTGGTGTGGTGTTCGTGGTATCCGTCCAAAGCTGTTGGATAGCGAACAGTTCCCAAATTTCCGGCCGTGGGATGTGCCGTGGGATTGGAAGGTCGTTGCGTTCGTCATGATGCCGTATGTGATGAGGTATTGCCGATTTCGGAGTTTTTACGGTAATTGGTGCTTTTTTGGGGGGCCTCGCTGTTTCATATGTTTCTATCTCAAAGTCTCAATCATACATGAAGCATCCATAGAAAATTAGGGTTCCGGAAGAGATGTATATGGAACCGTAAACCGTTTAACGTCTAAAAATATTGGTCAATATCTTGTGTTTCTGCATCCTTCAAAGAAATAAAGGTGGCCTTAATTAATTTCTTAATTGCGCATAGACTACTAGAAATGTCCACAACTACAAGCAATTGGATGAATACTAGAGATTTTATTATGATTTGGTGTGTCTGCCTTGTTTTCCTTACATTTGATTATTGATCATTTTCTATTGTTGTTTGATGTTTTCAACTATAGCTATGTTTTCTTGAACGAATTAGTATTTCAATTCTAGGTGCACAACTATGGCCAAACTAATCAAGGGAAAGGGAAATATCAAAAGAAGTTATCTTCTCAGTGACTTATTCATGCTATGAAAAGTTTTAAAAGTTCATTGGGTGAATGCAAGAAGGAAGCAACTTTTTCTATTATAACATTGCTGATTACCCTCAAAAGAAAGTAATAGCTATTGATAGATCATAGATGTTTTCATCCTAACTTTTCTCTATTTATTTTCCTTTTTATGTTTATCCGTTCGTCTCCAGGTACGTTGACCAATGTATAAATTAAAGCGAGTCACCCTGTTCATTGGCCAAAAATCTTGATACTATTTTGAACCATATTCTTTTTCTGAAAACACTACCTTGACATAAAGTCATAAAAAAATGAACTCTAGGAAAGAAGTGAAAACATTTACTTAGCTGACTGGACAGAGAATTTTTATACTAGGAGATGAACTCAGTCTCTAAAAAGTTGGGAAGGCACATTTAAATTGAGCAGAAATGTTTTATCATAAGTTACCTGTGCAAACATGTCATTCATATATTATTAACAGAGCATGCCAAATATTTGTATCAAATGCGACATCTTTATCCTTTAATCAATTGTATATGCAACTGCCTCCTAATAACTTTTTTGTCAGTGCCATTGCAACAGGGGTTGTCGGAAATTCAGGACTCGGTGAATCCATGTCACCTTACTCTGAGAGTATTGCTCAGATTTACAGTGCTGATGAAATAGCAACAAGGATGTTTTTTGACCAACTGTATGCTGCTTTAGTTAGGTTTTTGTACTGTTTTTTCACAGCCTTCATTTTATGTTTATTCCTTCTTACAATAGTTTTTCTGCTGCAGATTGAAATCAGTTGCTAAGCTTTCAATTTTGTACATGTTTATATACCATTACCAACCATTTGGAGATGATATCTTCTCTTTCAGTATGTCTTACTTATCATACCACTTTATTTTGTTTATGTGATGAATTGTTATACAGATGGGTTGCTTCTGATAAAGACATTCATTATATTCAACCACCATGCTTTCTTAGATAAGTCCCATGTAGTTATTCTTTCCGTGGGAAAGTCATGCTAGATAATTATATACTTAACTCTCTTTGTTTAGTGTTCTTGCTTTTTATAACATAGAATAGTGTAAGTAATGAAAGCATGATCAAGATAATATATACAAATAAGAGAGCTTTTTATCCTGGTCGTGTCTGAAAATGCATTCAGCATGATGATTCTTTAGTTATAGTTGGTGGTTTCAGAAATGCCTCTCACCTTAGTTTGATTTTCTTAACAACCAACCTTCCACCTCTCAAAAGAAAAAAAGAATTCCATTTCGTGGCCCCCTTCCAATTATATAACCGATATAATCACTACAAGTGAGAACACAAACAAAACTTATATACTCTATGAAAATAATTAAAGATATGGGAGGTAAGGATTTGGGATAATGCTGTTTTTTGTTGTTTGCTGGACTCTATTTTTACATGCCTCCTTCTGTACAGGATGGGATAAGCCACTGAATCTTTACAATGGTTGGCTTCTATGGGCAATTGGAGGTCTAACAGTTGCTTGTTCTGGTGTCTATGTTTTGAAGTTCTTCACAACTTCTATTGATATTCAGATGCCGAATGAGGTAATTTTGTTGTACCATATACTTGTTAGATTTTTCATGTCCAATATTGTGAAAGGGAACTACGAAAGTAGGTAGTATCTCTCATGATGTGTGCTGTCTTGAAAAACATGAGTATTCTTTTAATTTATGTTTGCTTCAAACTTTGAATTTGAACTTGCAGTCCAATATAAAAGTGACTTTACGTTTCTTTGACTATCTGAAACGGCGACATGGTTGCTATATTGTAATTTTCATTTATAACAATATATGTTAGATTAAATGTGATATCATCTGCTTCTGCATTGTCTTATGTGAGGCCATAGATATAAGGGTGTTCTAACTCCTTTCTGGTACAAAATGAATTTTGATTTACAATTCATTCATCACTACATGAATAACTAGAGAAATGGAGTCTGTCTGGTATATTGGTCTTCTATATCCCCTTGTAAAGTTAACTCCAAGTACCAAAGAACATTGCTGAAATGGCACCTATGTCATGCCAGTATATTTGGCTTTCAATATAACAAGTTACAGTTAGATAAATGACATGCTTCCCAGAAAAATATTGATTAGCATAGCTTCTGTTTACTACTGCAAGTGATAAATTCTTTGTATTTGGGCATCATATTCTAATGTACCGTCTTCGTGAAATAACTTACCATGATATTATATTTAATGATTTGTGTGATGAGATGATCTCATCGCTTCTAAGATTATACTACAATGATTTGACTGGTGCAGCTATGCAGTTCTGTCACTCCCTTTTGTAATCATTTTCTTCTTGGCGAATCATGTTGAGAAATTAGAACAGTGACAGATGATCAACTTTATAACGTTTTCATTTCATTTTTGTTCTGATGTTGAATGATTCATAAAGGCTTAAAGACATTGATATATCAATCTTGCCATAACATCGTCCTGCCAATTTTTCCTCCATGATGGTCCGTACAATTTCTGACATTGTATGCTTTTGGAAGGTATAATTTGTTCTGTGAGTCATGTAATCTGGTTTAAATTGTTACCTTTCCTCTTCTACCACAGGCAGAACCTTTAGTTCGATTGTTGCCCTTAATTGGTTCATCAGATCTCAGGTCAATATCTATTGTGAAGTTCCACAACGTATTGTTTTAGTCAATATTCACTTACACAAACTTTGAATGAATTGTTTATATTTTGTTCTGTTGTTCAGTACTGTTTGTCTTTTAGGCATCGTGGGCATCCTAGCTCCACTATGTGAGGAGGTTCTGTATCGGGGTTTCCTGATGACATCCTTAACCAAATGGTATATCCTTGTAACCTTGTTCACATGAATAGTGAAATACCAGCCTTACAGGTATAATTTTACAATTGTTAATTGTCTGTTTAGCAGGTTCTCTGTACCTCTATCGATATTCTTAAGTTCTGCAATTTTTGCATTTGGACATCAATCTCCAGGAAAATCTTTAGAGATTTTTTTCTTTGGTAATCAGTCTATTATTTTACCTTTCATTTCTCCTCTTTGATTTTTAATTATTTGACTCCTCTTGCGCATGCTTATCTGGATGAAAATTTCTACTTGCACAGTTTTTTCTGTAACCTTTCCGATTTCAATCACTTTATTGCTCGATTTCGTAAATGATAGGAAATGTATTGGGGTTGGTATATGCGCAAACGAGAAATCTTATTGCTCCAATAGCGATGCATGCATGTTGGAACTCTGTTGTCATCCTTACACTGACATATCTTAATGTAAGTGTCCAGACTTTTTATTTATGAATAATTTGCCTTAAAAAATATAAGTTGCTGAATGATTTGTTAGCATATTATCTACTTACAAGACAACCTTTTTTACAGATGCAGGGATATGACATACATCAGTATGTCCTGTGATAGGATGCTAATTTGCTAGTGCCTTTCCGAGGTCTTGCAACCAATTGATGAAAGCTTTTTTGGAGAATAAGTACTAGTAATTTCATGTCTTCTGAATTCTTTTGTATGTAAATCCACAAGAAAAGTATTGAACATATATATATACTTTTAATGAGGGTATGCATATCTCTCCGTTGTATTTTTTTATACCTGTGAAAATTATATCTTTGACAAGCTTATGTTTTTTCTTTTGCAGATTCCTAATGCTGGAGTTATCACCTGGAGATGAAAAGTAAGAAACCTAACTGATTACTTTTATGCTATTTGCTACATGGAGGTATTTTGATCCCCTCATACACTACCAAGGTTTCGACCCGAACTGAAGAGCACTAAAGAAGATTCTATCTTCAAAACAGTGGACAACAATGTGGATGGCGCACTCGAGATATCAATGCATATAGTCCCAAATTGTCGTCCTACATGCTTAGGGATTTATAGATTCGAACAGCCGTTCCTCAGCACTAAAAAAACAATTCTTCATAAAGTAATTGTACATAAGTAGCTTACTGGTTATCTGAGGCCCTGAGACCACAAGGTTAGAACTTGGGCTGGTAAAGAATTTGACATCTGGGTCTTGGTCTCTCCATGGTATGACTCAACTCGAACTTGGGCTGCAAAGTTTGTTGAATGATTTGCAGCGTACGACCTACTCATCAGATAATCTTCTGCGAGGAAAATCGGCCTATGTAGTAGGGTAGGATAATTGACAAGTGATACTAATTCTAAGTATGCACCAAATACTCTTGCTATTGTATCGGTTTTCTAACAAAATTGTTCTTTCATTTTTATGTAATTAAAATGGTTTCTGTGCACTTCAGAGTGTACACAATTTTCCATGGGAGGCATTTCTTTCTTTCTTTATTTTTTTTTATTTTACTTCTTGGAATCAAAAGAAACCCGCAGTGGGATTTCACTTCAGAGTAAGAACTGGATTAATGTTCAACATCAGTAGGGCTCAAGACTCAGAAAATGAGAAGTAAAAAATGATAGTCGAGCGTCGATTTTTCTCGTTAGCTTTTGAATATTTGTATCACTTCAAGGATTTGATCACGAAGAATTTAAGTCTTAAATGAATTTGTCCTGTTTACTTCTATTTACGCATCTTTTTTTTAATTTTTACAAGTATTCAGAAGCCGTTTGGCCAATCCAACTCATTTTGAAGCTTTGAATTCATTTTTTTCCCTCTTTTTTTTCTTTGGAATTATGTGTTGGTTTTCCAAATATAATTACATCAGAAGAAAAATATTGGACATTTTTGTATCGTTAGAGGTCAAAATAAAATTCTGCAACCCTCCAATTTAACAAAAGAAAACCTTATCTTAATACTTTAATAATGTGCAGAAATTTAGATGGATGTCAGCGTTTCAATTGGTCATTATGCGCATGCACATTGACGCGTTCAAGGGTTGAAGAAAAGTACAAACAAAACGTGGTTCCTGCCATCAATTTGGATCAAAATTGTAGGATGCACATTTTTAGACGTGTAAGTATGGCATTGTTAGTGGCTATATACATTCATATTTACAAATAAAGGTGCTACTTAAATAAATAACACCACATTGATATTAGATCTTTGCGATGAATGATAAATTATTTTTCTCTTTTAAAATATTTTTATCCGACATAAATTTAATATTTGATGATTAAAAAAGTAAGTAACATGATGTTATCTTTTAAATTCTTATATGAAATATATTTCACATTTAAAGATAAAGATTACGTGGAACATTCTTTTTTTATTGAGCAAAATAAAATTTTAATATCACTAATTGATTTATAATAAATTTAAATTAATATATAGTTTGGCCTTTTACTATATTTTAGTTATTAATATTAAAAGTAATAAATTAAAACTAATAAATCTGTGTGTGAAAAAATATTTTTTTAGATAACGCATAATTTTGAGTAACATGTGGATCATGTTATTGTCATGAAGGTTCATAAAGTTCTTCTCCTTTTTGGGCCATTCCTGCCAGTTCCGTGTTAAGAGGTGGAATAAGTGACGTACAATTCTCACTGCTTTGGCACTATTGAAAAATACGAGTAATAAATATTTGGTATACTATCGAAGTGGAGTTATGAATAAATAAATACTCAATTAAATTGCTCGTATACCAAATTTATTTATTTTCTTGGAGAAATACGTTTTTTTTACTATTATTAATTATTTGCCTCACAAAAGAATGTGTAGTGTACTGCACATATAATGCAAAAAAACCAGTTATTCAGATATCGCGTAGCTAATAAAAACTCACGTATTTAAAATAATAAAATCCTATTTTATTATATAGGGGTTATTGCGATCACATAACATTAAAAATTATTACCTCATGAGCGACATCTGTGTGCACAATGCACATTAAAATTCTAATCCGCAGGCAAACTATTCTTTATTGAATTATGAAATCCAATATATTTTTTATGTTAATCCTCTTAATATAACCCAAAACGAAAGCATTACTAAATTTGACATACTTAAATTTCGATGAAGGTTCCAATCCTAACCAAACATAGTTGTTGTGTAGGCATATTCATTTATATGAAAAAAAAAATATGTAAATAACTACGTAGAGCATCATTGATCTTAACATTAACGATTAAAGTATAACATAAAAAAGATAAATTATATTTGATTTAAAATTGTGATTACATGTAGAGCAATCAATTCATAACCATCTGCATTGTGTCTCAAATTTGACTATAAATGGACGAAACTAACGTCTTCACAGACGAACAATCCGCCTTTTGATTTTGTGCCCAAAAAACTCAATCGACAAAAGATATTTTTCGACAGAGCCAAATACCTAAAAGTCCTCGGAGTGCAAAAAGTAGAAAAAAAATAGTCTGACAATAAACATATTTTTGAATGGGAAAATTGCAATATCATATAGCACAATCATTTTTGTGGCTCATATTAACAATCAATATATTATTAAACAATTATTTGACTGTCAAATTCAAAATATCACACGAAAAAAAATCATAAGAATAACTCCAAATTAATTAGATGACCACCATTGTGATTCAGTAAATCAAATCATTGTAATATTTTTTTTTCTGTTATAGTCATGATTCGAGCATGCATTAACTAGAGATTAAAGAATAAAATTTGAATTCGAGAAATTAAGTTCTACTAAATTTTTAGCCTTTTAATTCTAAAGCAGGATATAATGTTTTATAGAATCTAATTTGGTGATAATTGGTGACATATATATACATATATATATATATATAGGGGAAGAATGAATATATAGCATATTTGTACAGAAAATAACGATACTTTTGTACAAGCGAATAATGGTCAATTTTTTTTTGTACAGAAAGTAACATTATTTTTTAGTGCGCTACACGCACCGCACTAAAAATGTTATATATATATATATATATATATATGAGTTCAATGAAGGTGAAATATTTTTCATGTGTTTCATAATGAAACACCTATATGATTATTCATCAATTTTTAAATTTATTATTTAGAATTAAATAATCTAAAAATATAATTTATTTTATATTAATTAAGTTGTTATAGATTATCTTAATATGAACCATAGATTTAGAGTGTTTTACCTCTATTAAATTAAAAAATAAAATTTAATAAAAGTGTACCTAATCTCGTGTACCCTACTCAAGTAAGGTAACGTTGATTAAATCGGACAAAATAAGATAATGTTTGCACATACCTAATTTGGTGATATTATATGGTGAAACCGACTTCTTCCGAACATTATATTGCATCAAATGCCTTGAGATCAGAGAAAAGGGAAACGAAAAATATTTATGATTGTACTAACATCAAGTCACAATCTAATTAATCGAAGTGTTGCATGGCTGTTATATTAACCACAAAAGAAAAAAAGTAAAGGCACATTTAATTCTCTGGTTATTTTTGTTGCCTCCGATCATAAAGGGTGCACAGCTGCCATGGAGCAGAAGCATTTAATGTGTTCATGTGCCATGAAAAAGTTTGCAGTGATGAGAAATCATGATAAAAGTTCTTTTGTATTGAGGGGTGAATTAATCTAAAAAAAAATCTGTTAATCCAAATCTTAATCATCTCTCAGCTACTCACTAATTGTCCTCGTTACATTTCCTTTACCTTTTGAGACAAATTCTAACGTATGAAAATTGAACCAGTTCCAAAAAATAGTTGCTATCTTAATTCTTAAATAGATAACCAAGTCATTTTTTTTATAAATCAAGATTGTAAAATTCGGTCTGGACGTCCATCAGAAAAGTCTTTGGATCAGGTCGAACTGATTGGACCGAATAAGTTTGACGATCGAACCGATTGATAATAATTTATTATAAAAAATAAAATATACATCAAATAAATATATGATAACACATAAATCACATAACAATTTCTTTAATTATAATTTATAACAAATTCATATTAATTAAAATTATATCAAAATCAAATTCACTAGCATAATACAATATTTAGTATATTTTAGCATAAAAATATATAAATTATAATTTATAAATTAATTATTTACTTTCTTAAAATATATTGAACATCATACATTTTTTTAATATTTTTTGTCATATAAGTATAAATAAAATAATTTTTAAAGATGGTTCAATAGGAGATCGTGTCGACAAAATCTGTTGGATTGGCCGATTGAACTCAGATTTTGATCAAATTTGACCAGTTCAAAGTGATTCAACTTCACATTCGAATTTAAGTTGACTCACTGCCCGTTTGGATCTCGGACACCGATCCAATTATTTCAACCGACTTGGCCGGACAAGATTTTATAATCATGATATAAATCCTATTAATCTCCTAATTAAATTCGACGAAAAAAAACTAAAATCTTAAGTCCATAGTAATCGTCAATTCGAAATCTACATCATGTTTTGTACTTTAATTTAATAAGATTTGTTATTTTCCATTTAAAAAACACTCAGAATTGATTGAGAATTAATAGCTTTTGATTGCTGAAATAATTAATTTAATAAAAATATATCTTTTCACTTTCGTTCCAATATTAAATAGCATTAATCATCGGTTATCGATAAGTTTAGAAAAAAAACAGAAAAAGATTCACTTAGACATTGTCAACTATATCGACTTTAGAACAAAGAGAATTTAGATTAGGAAGCTTGAAGCATCCATACAATTTCTATCACCAAATTTCTAAGATTACTCACATAGTCTCTATTCCGGCATCCAACTTGTTCAGTCTTATTATTGTGTAGTAGTTGGGAACTAAACTATTCTTATTTTATTTTTTATTTATCCTTGTTTTGTTTTTTGTAAATGCAAAAAAGAGCATCTTCCTCCATTTCAGATAATGATTCCCCCACCATCTGCACGCCGAGTCGTTGACATTGTCATGGAGTGGTGAATGAACACGATATTAGAAAACACAACTAAAAGTGGCAACGTCCATCACATTTTTTTTAATATTCCCTCTAGGTCTGACCTGATTGTATATGATTACTAGTATATAACTATTTTAAAGTCACGATAAAAAATAAAAATAATGATCAATTTTAGCATCTGATTTTTTTTTAAAATCAAAATAAAAAAACAAAACGATATTTCTTTAACTAATTTAATAATTTTAAAGTTCGAACTTAGAACTATTAATTCTTTTATTTCTCAATCGGAGTCGTACCTTGCTAATTAAATATATCAACTAAAATTAATTAACATCATCACATTTAACCTCAACATATCATAACCGAATTTAATAAAATATTATTAGAAATTATGAGTTTGGGGTTTGGGTAAGTAGACACCATTCAATCTACATATTGTCCGATGCTCCAAGAATGATGCACATCTGAATCGTCTAGTTTAATATTATATACATATTTTTCCAAATTGAATCACCAAAACGTGCAAAGTTGGAATTCCAAAGTCGCCATAATAAATCTTCACATTATTACGTATCCAAATTGAACTTTTATATTTCTTTCTCTCTAAAAAATAATCAATTTTTTGTTGGAAAGCTAGCTTCTATTATGACATCATTAAAAAAATCGCTAAATATTAACCCAACTTTTATTAGTTGGATGACATACTTTTAAATGTTATGAAAAGCATTAAAACATTAGTTTATTGTGACCAATTTTGGTTGATTTTAACAACACAGTGAAATAAAAAAAATACTTATTATTCCAAAAAATGGAGATGATGACATGAAATTCGTTTATCCATTTGATTGAATTAATATTAATGTTTTTTTTGAAAAAAAATATTATGGAAACTAAATATTCATCTTTTTAATAGATAGTGATTTCTTTAAACAAAAATAAAAACAAAAATAAGAAATAAAAATGTTTAAGTTCCCTAAAAAACATTATCTTGAAAATATTTTTTTAATGATTTCATTAAATACATATTTATAACAAATACGAAAAACCATTTTTTAAGTATAATTTACCTGCAAAATGGTACACCAACGACTTCATGTTGTTCACACTGACAACAACAGTTTTAAGGCCGAGAAAAAAAATGAATAATTGACGCCATTACAACCTGCCGAAAATAATATCCATTGCACACCTTGTCGTTGTGGATCGATTCAAACACGCTCTGCAACTGAAGTATACATTTGGAGCTGTTCAATGCATTTTGTATGCGTCCTGCTGTTTACAGCTAGAATTGATCAAGTCCCTTTATGAAGGAACAGTGGCGGCCACGAGAGACGACCAAGGAAACGGTAGTAGGTGCAGCAGCTGACGGCTTTACCAGATCCAGGATTGGTCAACAGCTCGAAGGGCTCGTGGATTTGATGGCCGGCTCTTTTGGATTCAGAGGTTGACATGGCGTGCAGCTTTTGCTGAGTTCAGTGCTGTTTGATAGATTCTTGGAGATATATACAGAGAAAAAAAAAAGAACGGGCAGAAGAAGCCTGTCGTCTGCAACTAACAAAGCAGCTCGTAGTTAAAGAAGCATTCTTTGCCGGTTCACCGAGCGGTTGACTTCTCTGGCTTCTCCGGCATGAGGACAATCTCGGCCGTTTTGCTCCTGTTCCTATGTTCTTCGGGATTTTTCCGATTCGGTTCCGGCGACACCAATCAGCAAGACAGTAAGTTATCAATTCACAGAAAAAAAAAAGATTGGAGGAAAGATATCTGTTTCTTACTGTTCTTGTTATGATGGCATGAATGGTGTAGAATAGTTTCCAAAGTTTTGTTTTTGATGAGCGAGTTCTTTAGTTATTGCTCTCACCTGTGGCCTGTTTTCTTCTGAATTGTTCATAGAGCAAGCCTGTGTTTTTTAATGGCCTGGTAGTGGCTTTCATGTTCTTCCCCTTCCATACAGTTCAATTCTTTCAAAAGACTGACTAGTCCAAAAGAATAGTAAGAAAAAGGATTGCTTGATGAATGATAAGCACCTCCCATGTAAAGGATCATAGAGCTAGTGTAAAAGAACAAGGAAGAAAAAACCTCAGTACTTGGTAATTTGTTTTGGATTTGTGAGATCCTCATCAGAGGCCTTATTCGATTTCTTCTGTTTGGTTGTTTGTGCTTGATGTCGATGCCAGTGGTTAGATTTCTATGTAGCTCTTCTGTTTCAAGGATGAGAAAAAGAACTCCAAATTTTCTCATAATTAATTTGTAGCGAAAGCAAATCCAGTGATCAGATGAATGTCTACTTGCAGCTAACATTCTCCGGTCTATCTTGGATTCATGGCAAGATGCGCCACAAAGTTGGGGACAGTCGAATGACCCCTGTGGGATGCCATGGGATGGAGTTTTCTGCACCAACTCGAGGGTGACTTCAATGTGAGTGGGCTCTGAGATCCAGTTAATGGATCATGACTGACTACTTTCCATGCTTGCCATAACATTGTTCATACCGTGACTGTTGCAGAAAGCTATCAACCATGGGCATCAAAGGAACATTGAGTAGTGACATAAGCCAACTCACCGAACTGCAGTCCCTGTAAGTTTGCCTCACCTTGAGTGTATCTGACTCTTACTTGCATGAATTCAGCATTGAAAGAAAAATAATTACCTTGTAGAATTTAGAAACATCTTATAGTTATAGTGTTGCAATTCTGAATTCTTCAGTAATGAATGTCCAAGACGTTTAAGTTTAATGTATCGGTATCCAAATACTGAATCATTCAACATACGCAGATCCTTTAGCATAATCACGCAACTGTAGGCTTTCATCATTTTTTGCCAATGATAGATAGCTTAACGAAACATTACGCAAATAATATGAACAAGAATGCATGCAGGGATCTATCTTTTAACGGCGGTCTCGGTGGCACCCTCACTTCGAGTATCGGAAACCTGAAAAAGTTGACTACCTTGTAAGTAGAAAACAGATCTGAGGCTAATTCATGGTGTTATCTTTCCACCAGGAAGTGACAATATTTGTTTCTACTACTTTCAGGATTTTGGCAGGCTGCAGCTTCAGTGGCAGCATTCCAGCGGAATTGGGTTCTATAACAAATCTCTATTACTTGTAAGTATTTTGATCAAGCATTACAAGTTCACAATCCTCATATTCAATTTGAATGATAGATTTTAACAAAGTAAACAATAAGACAGCCTCTTACGGATCTTAATTCTGATAGGGCTTTGAACTCAAACAAGTTCACTGGTGGGATACCAGCTTCACTTGGTCTGCTCTCTAATCTTTATTGGCTAGACCTGGCAGAAAATCAGTTGACTGGAACTCTCCCTATTTCATCAAGTACCAGCCCCGGCTTGGACCAGCTTAATAGCACAAAGCACTTGTGAGTAGCATTTCTAGCCTCCTTTTATTGTCCAATAATGGATGAAGGGAGAAAGAGGATATAGATTCTCATTTTGTAAATTGGCTAATCTTTGCGATTCCCGGACAGCCATTTCAACAAGAACAAATTATCAGGACAGATTCCAGAACAACTTTTCAGCTCTCGGATGACGTTAATTCATATGTAAGAGGCCATGGTATCATTGATGTTCTTTACTTGAATGTATTCTATTCAAATCATCTGCATCTTGGTTATCTATGCCAGACTCTTCGATGGAAACCAATTTTCTGGTCCAATTCCAGCCTCTCTAGGACTAGTGAAAACACTGGAGGTCCTGTGAGTAATCTTTAACCAAATTACTCCATTTGAGTACATCTGCTAACCGATATTTTGATGTCTTGACATTTTTTTTTTGTTGTTGTTAGTCGACTTGATAGAAACTCATTGACTGGAACAGTTCCTTCCAGCATAAGCAATCTTTCTAGTCTAAATGAACTGTGAGTAATGTCAAGCCCAATTATTTAAAGAAAACTGCTCAGAAGTAGATACTAGTACTAATTTCTTGTTGCATCTCTCAGAAGCTTAGCCAACAATAAGCTAACTGGCCCACTGCCAGATATATCTGGGCTCATCAACCTTAATTATGTGTAAGTTATTACAACTCTTATTCTGACTATCAAACATTATTTGCAATCAGCGGCTAATATAAGTTCTCCTTCATGCAGGGATTTGAGTAACAACACCTTCACTGCTTCAGAAGCTCCATCCTGGTTCTCAACACTAACATCCCTTTCTACAATGTTAGTTCTCTGCAGTATATCCTTGCTATGACAAAGTAGCTGTATGTTGAGTTTCTATATTGTTAGTTGTGATCGTAATTGTCTAATATCGGCCGGGCCTTCTTGGCATGTCCAGAGTGATTGACAATGGAGGACTTGTTGGGACAGTTCCAACAGAACTATTTAGTTTGCCTACTCTACAGCAAGTGTAAGTCAGTAAACCAATCTAATCTCAGATGAGAATAAGTACTTGCAACAGTGACAAAAGCATCGACTCATCTCATGATTTCAAATCTTTTCTCTTACTACTCCACAGGATAATGCCTAATAACAGATTCAATGGTACACTGGACCTGAGCAACATCAGTACTAACACCGAGCTACAGCTTATAAATTTTCAAAACAATTCAATTGCGAAGCTTTTACAAATTTCAAGCTACACAAACACTCTTATGTAAGTTTCCTTTAAGCATGCCTTGATGATCATTCATGAAGGATGCAGGTAGTTCATTTTTGAGGAGGTGGAAACACAAATTTCTGATCATCTACATGTTTTCAGATTAATTGATGTTTACTACTTGATTGCAGACTAGCTGAGAATCCTGTGTGCCAGAACGGAAATACTAATTACTGTCGCCTTCAGCAAACATCAAAACCAGCATATTCTACAAGTTTAGCCAAGTGTGGTTACAAAACCTGTCAAGACAATCAACTTGTCAATCCTGGCAGTTGTTCCTGTGCCATTCCGTACCAAGGTCTAATGATTTGCCGAGCACCACTCTTTGGCGATGTTTCAGATAGTACAAGATTCGAATCATTGGAGAAAAGTTTGTGGTCAAACTTAAGTCTTAGTTCAGGTTCAGTATATATTTCAAATGTCTTCTTCAACAGCGATAGTTATCTACAACTTCAATTGGCACTCTTTCCCTCGGATGGCATCTCCTTCAACCGGTCAGAGATTCTTAGACTTGGATTCGATCTGAGCAATCAAACCTACAAACCTCCACGTGATTTTGGACCATATGTCTTCAACGCGTTTCCATATTTCACAGGTGCATTTTTGTATACCTTTATCTGAAGGATTAATTCTAACTCTTTCATACATATGATTAACAAAAAGATGCAAAAACTCAGGCTCCTCTGGAGGAAAAAGTTCGCTGAGCACAGGGGCTATTGCTGGAATAGCAGCTGTTTGTGTCGTCCTTCTTGTTGGTCTTGTTGCTTTAGGAATCTATGCCTTACGGCAAAAGAGGAAGGCCAAAGCGGCGACTGAACAAGCCCATCCTTTCGGTAATGTTTCATGACACTAACAAAATTTTGCTACAAGCCTAAACATGCATGAAATAATATTGATGAATAATAGACAATGGTTAAGATACTTAAAAGTATTGCACAAAGATGGATACCTTAGAAGCAAAACATTCACACTCTTCTGTTGCAGCTTGAATAAAAGGAATGAGTTAAAAGGACTTTTATTTAATAGCAAAAACTTTTAAATGAGTTGACAGAGGACAACATTTTCAAATCTTGATTGCAATGTACCTTGGACATCTGTGTTTATGCTACTAGTCACCAAATAATGTCCTTGGGCCTAACAGTATATCAAACAATGGTTTCTCTATCCTGCAGCTTCATGGGGTGCTGGTAGCCAAGATGTTGGCAGTGCACCACAGTTGAAAGGAGCAAGATACTTTCACTTTGATGAAATCAAAAAGTGTACCAACAACTTTTCAGAGTCCAATGAAATCGGCTCAGGGGGATATGGGAAGGTAAACAAACTTCCATATTTATCTTCTCAACATTTCAATCAATTCCACGCTTATGGTTCTTTCTTTCTTCCTTTTTTTTTCTCAGGTCTACAGAGGGACCATATCAACTGGGCAAATGGTTGCAATAAAGCGGGCGCAGCAAGGATCCATGCAAGGAGGACTGGAGTTCAAGACTGAGATAGAATTGCTATCCAGGGTCCATCACAAGAACCTGGTGGAACTCGTCGGCTTCTGCTTCGAGCAGGGCGAGCAAATGCTGGTATATGAGTTTGTTCCTAATGGCACGCTAAGAGAGAACCTGATCGGTGAGCGCCTGCTGTTTCATCATATGCATCTTTTTTTTTCTGATATGAATTCTGAACTAACTTTGTTGCTTTAAATTGCAGGAAGAGGTGGAAGACAATTGGACTGGAAGAGGAGGCTAAGAATTGCTCTAGGCTCAGCCAGAGGACTGGCTTACCTGCATGAACTTGCCAATCCACCCATAATTCACAGAGATGTCAAGACCTCCAACATCCTCCTGGATGAACATTTGAACGCAAAGGTTGCAGACTTCGGCCTGTCAAAACTGGTAGCAGACACCCAGAAAGGCCATGTCTCTACCCAAGTCAAGGGAACACTGGTGAGCACCCTTCTGTTCATGCATCAGTCTTTGCACACATACTTCTGAGCTGATCTCTGTTTCCTGAACTGTGAACTCTCCAGGGCTACTTGGATCCTGAGTACTACATGACCCAACAGCTCTCCGAGAAGAGCGACGTATACAGCTTCGGCGTCGTCATGCTCGAGCTCATCACTTCCAGGCTGCCCATAGAGAAGGGCAAGTACATCGTTCGCGAGGTCCGGACGGCGATGGACAGGAACGACGAAGAGTACTACGGCCTCAGGGACCTGATCGATCCTGTCATAAGGAACGCGTCCACGCTCGTGGGCTTCAGAAGGTTCGTCGACCTGGCCATGCGGTGCTTGGAGGAGTCAGCTGCGGGCCGTCCGACCATGAACGAAGTGGTGAAGGAGATCGAGCTGCTGCTGCAGAGCGACGGAGTGAACACGAACTCGAATACGAATTCAGCGTCCTCGTCGGCCACGGACTTCGGGATCACGCAGAAGAAACCTCGCCACCCTTATCAGGATGAACTGGCGAGGAAGGACGACAGCAGCGGCAGTGCCTTCGACTACAGCGGCGGGTTCATGTACTCAGCCAACATCGAACCCAAGTAGCAGGAACACGTTATTTCTTGTTTTTACACTTCTTGTGGGATATGTTTTACACTTCTTCTCAGTGTTGATTTGTTATATATTCTTTTAAGATTCATGCAAAAATGCAAAGTTTTTTTTTCTTTTTGAGTGTAGAAAAAGATGACTTTTGGTATTGAAGTATAAGGTGAAATGTATCATTCCAGTAGCAAACTCTCTACGTATGTATACTACACATGTACTCGTAGATTACACAATTTACAAGTCATGTATCGAGCTCAAAATGACATATCGAAACAGCCTAATTCAAAATAGACAACATATTATGAACTTAATTAGCAATTCAGGCTTAAGAGAGTTCATTTTCATAACCAATCTAGGTTCAAATTCAAGGGTTTCTCGTTTCATTGTGTCCTAATCTAATTTAGTGGTACTTGAGTCTGCTTGCAATTTAATGTCGACGAAAAGAAAAGAAAATAACTTATATTTCTATGTTATGCTGCTGCTTTTGACACTTGAGAAAAAGCTCATGACAAAATTGTCTTATCAATAAGGAGTAAATGCAAGGACCGAAACAAATACATGAAGGATTAGAAAAAGGAAAACATGGGATCCACAGGGGTAGAAATCATGTGAGAACACTGAAAAATTTTATAAGTAGCATGACGAAACAAATGGTGCTTTATTCCTGCTATAACTGAGGCAACGCTTCCTGATAGTCTTCGAGAAAAAAATCCAATTACTTTAGATGTCCCTGAAAGCAGCAAATAGATCACCGTGGATATAATCATTGTCGACAAGGCTAACCAAGTAGTAACTTCGTTGCACCTGCAAAATTTGGAATGATCAAACCATTTTAGCATCCATCAATCTCCAATAAGACCATGTACAAGTGCATGTTAACAAGTTTATTCTCAATCTAAATACACAAAAAGAACGGAAGCACAAAAGGAAGAAAATGCCAACATACCTGCTCAAGTAATGCTCTTGACGGATCACCTTCAGAAAACAAGCATGCCCACCCCCTTGTCCAGATCTCAAAAGCTTCATCCTTCCAAACCATGAAGCTTCCAGAATCGACGACGGTAGGCTGAATGATCTCCCTACCAGGGAACACACCCCACGTTACTGCATTAACTTCATTCGAGGCAACGTTTGATAGTCGCTCCCCTTCTCTATTCACAGCAATGTATGTGACAGATGGCAATGTCTTGCACTTCTCAACTATTAAATCTAGCTTATCTTTAGAACAGAAGAACTCTAGATATGCCTTTTGATATACGTAGCCCCCTGGTCCACCCCACCCTGCAACAAAGAATTGTCGAAGAACATAATTTAGTAGCAAAAAACTCTTATGATATAATGGCATACATGTTCTTCAGCTTTTTTTCCCCCTCCGAGTCAAATTCTAAGGCTAGGGATTTTTGAAAGGTAACTTACCAACAGTGGGTGAGTCTGACCTCTCTCCGTTCACTGCAGGCTGACTATTGATGGTAAGGAAGCCCCTCAAATTAACCTGTACTAGTTGTTCATCAATTATCCTCGTTTCTGGCTGAAGCCCATCTAACTCTGACCATGGGCTACTTTTAAGTAATCCACGGCAGAATTTCATAAATAGCTGCCATGGAAATTGCAACAAAGTAAAATGCACCCAAGTCAGTTTGTAAAAAGTGTACACTTTTCAGCATGTCTCAATCCACCAAATATCAAACAGTTTATATTTTGACAATTGTAGCTTGTAAGTCTAGAAAAGAACCTCATTGATATCATCAACTGCCTTCAATGGGGTCGCCCACTCCTCTTGAAGCTTCTTTCCTCTAGCACGTGGGCGCATGAACTAAAGAATAGGCCATAATCTATTAGAATTCGAGAAAAGCAATGATATGACTAGCAGCATGGGTAAATACGCTTACTGTAGATCCCAAGGGTAACCAAACTTATAATAAAAATGGATAACTATTCAGAGACGTGACATCTACCTTGTAACCGCAAGATAATGATACAAAAGATGCCGAGTAATATTAAGAAACAATCCTTAATAATTGCTATAGATAATGTTTAATCTCATGAGTTGATACTGCTACATTGCTGACATGAACCCTTTTGTTTAACAGAAATGGCAGATTTAGTTTCTTATATTATGGTAGTTTCATGGAGGAATATTACATAATCGATGCATATTTAGAGCTAGTAACTTCTGATTAAATAAGAAATGTAATTGACCCTGTGCAATTCCTATATATATATATATATATATATATATA
>LTAE01006433.1:0-25384 GCA_001647135.1 Pontederia paniculata
AAGGGAGCCTTCACCCTTGAAGAAGGAGTTAGTGATCTCTGGAGATCTCAAGTGCGAGAAGACCGGAGCGGGGACGTATGCCTGGAGTTCGCCCGAACCTCGTCAACAAACATTGTGTTTGTGTGCTTGTTTGTTTCCTCTAATCTCTCCTTCACTCTATCTGTTTGTTTTTGAATTTATATGCTTCCGCTAAACATAAACTAACAAATCTAGCATAACAAAAGTAGCGAAAATTTTATACACCAATTCACCCCCCTCTTGGTGCCATCCAGATCCTACAAAAGCATACATTTTGGATCTAATAAATTAAAATAACATCATATTAAATATTTGGTCATGCTTACATAAATACCCTAATAGGATCTAAGTGAAATAATTTATAAGGTAGAGAAACAACTCCTTTCCAATCCTAACAATTACGATTTCCAGTCAAAATTTTGTCTCTGACTTGTATTTCGCACCCTAACAAGATCTAAGAATACACGTCGTATAAGCTTGACCCATCAATCTAACCAGTATGAAATATAAATCATATAACCCCTAATTATATGGGCAAAGTTAGTATAATGTTTCATCTCATTTACATTAAATATTTTAAGAAATTTTCAAACTATTTCTCGCAAGATCTATTCTCCAATAATATAGACAAAAATAATCACATATGATCCATTATTCTACTAATTCTTATTGATGGAAGTCGCGTTTGAGGTTCACAACCTCGCCTGTTATAAGATTAGTATTGTAAGGGAATTTATCGGACTCATCTTTAAATTTACACTAAGCATCATATATAATTATAAAATGTAAAATTAAAGCATAAAAATAAATATTGGTATTTCATCACATGATTATTTTATGAATTTAATAATTCTAATGTGACTCTTTGACACATAATAAACAAAATTTATCATATACAATATCACAAAATCCAATAAAATTATATATATATATATATAATTTATTTCGAACATTCTAAAATTATTGGATGAATATTTAAGTCAATTAATAAATTTAAAAAATTTGCAACAATTGCAGTCGGGCCTTAGGCCCATTCAAAATAGGTCACCCCTTTTTTAATTACTTTTGGTTAGTCGAACTGAACTAGAGTGTTTGGTCCAATCGAACCGCTTGCTTAGCCAAACCGAATTAGGGCATCACATGCCCTAATCTGGTTTGGTGGCTCGCCATTGTAGAATTGCGGTGCGACCATCGTTTCACCTACATGATGTGCATTTGCCGCACCAATCTATGACATTTGTTGGGCCTATGCGATTGCCAATAGCCACACAGTCATCAGTGCCTGCACGCAGCAACCATCCCCGCACTTGCACGCTTTGCCATGCTAGCGCGCGATCATCCTCGCGCACCTAGCGTAATCACGCGCTCTATGCAAGGCATATGCGCTGCGAATGCTAGGTCGTGCGCCCATCGCACGACCGTCCAAGGCATGCAACTTTTTATATATTTTAAAATCAATTCCATGTAAACATTTTACAAAAGTTTTGATCTAATAATTTATATTAAATCATAATTCTAAATATGGCTCTGATACCACCGTAAGAATTTAGATCCCGCATGAACATAAGAAAAGTTTTTTTTCTTATCAAGATCATGTGCTCTAAGATCTGTAAAATTGATTTAACATAGAATAGTTTCGATCATAATTGAGAATTCCATACCTTAAAAAAGATTGATGAGAAAGTTTGTCATCTCGATCAACCTCCAAAAATCACAGACGTAATTCCTCTTACGGTATCCATACAAAGATCAAGATGAACTAGCACTCAAGAAGAAGGGAGAACTTCTGTGAGGCTTAGAGAAATCTCATAAGAGAATTCATTCACATCTCGATCTTCTAATACCTCATATATACAGAGAGGTGATTGTAATTAACTCAACAACCACTTTCTCCCTTTTGGCAGTGGTGATCAAATAATATCTCTAATCAACTTTTAACCATCTGATTGACCATCAATCATAATAGTTAGAGTTAAGGCATACTTATTTCCCAACATATTTAACTTCATATGGTCAATACATACTCTCCAATTCATGACAGTTCTTGTGGTAACCAACTCATTCTTCTCACTACTCAACCATTTCATATCTCCCTTGATGGGTACACATTGAACCAGACTTACACATGAACTATCCAAAATTGGGTATATGATACCTGCATCGAAGCTTTTCAAAATTTCTCCTCTCATCATTTCTTTCATGATTGGGTTCAATCTTATTTTATGCTGAATTATGGGCTTGTGATCCTCCTCCATGAGAATCCTATGCATGCAAATTGTGGGGCCAAAACCCGTGAGATCAGCTACAGTCCACCTTATGGCTTGATTTTTACTCTCAATACCTTAAAAGTTTGTCAAGTTGCAAAGATGTTGGAGAATCATTAACAATTTCAGGTAAAGAATCATTAGCACCAAGTGATATATATTTGAGATGAGATAGAAGATGTTTTAATTAAATAGTAGGATAAGAATGTGAGAAGGAGGTCAAAGTGTTTGATCATGCCAAGTTCTTCAAAAATTCTACCTCTTTGAAAATGTTGACTCATGTAGGCTCCCAAGGTACACTCCATCTCTTGAACTTCATCATATTCATTTCCCTCCATATCTTTGTTCAACAAACATCTCTTCAAAGGTCTTGATGCATTCTCTTGAAAGGCTTCTTGTGCTAGCTCCTTGATGTAATCCGCTTGGTAAATTTGATCAGTAGTTGAGGGGAATTAGATTGATTTTCCAAGTCAAATTCCACCTAGTCCTCTCTAATATTAAGTGTGAGTTCCTCATTCTCGACATCAATCATAGGACCTATGTGGCCAAGAATGGTCTTCCCAAGATGACGAAGGTTTCATTATGCTTTTCCATGTCAAGCACAATAAAGTCAACTGACATAACGAAATTTTCTATTTCCAAAAGCACATTCTCCAAATACACCCATTGGGTAGGTGATAGGTCAACCAATTAAAAAGAGATGGTTTTTGGCTTCAATTGAAAGTACACTGGCTCCAAAATCACATAAAGCTTTTGCAATGTCTAAGTCACCTATCGTATATGCGATTGAAAAACTTCTCAAACCCTTGAGCGTTGGAGGTAACTTCCTTTGAAAAATAGAGCTACACTCTTCCATTATTGCTATGATTTCATTCTCCTCAAGTGTCTTTTTTTTAAACACAATTTCTTTGAGACACTTGTCATAGGATGATATTTGAGCAATTGCATCGATGTTTGGAATGTTGATGTGCAGTTGCTTTATGAGCTTCACAATTTTAAAGTCATTGTGGGAATGAAATTGGTGCGACATACAGTGGAGTAGGCATATGCTTGCTTTGGATTTTTTTCCTTGATTTTCGTTTCGATATGCTCTTCCACCTTTCCTTTATCTTCACCTCTATGTGATGGTTCCAATGATCTTCCACTTCTCAAGTCAATGCCCTTGCATTACTCTCTAGGATTGACTTGTGTCTTATTTGGCAAGCTTCCTTTCTCTAAAGTTGAAGTGGCAAATTGACCCATTTGATACTCTAGGTTCCTATTGGGTGTGATCAATAATTCCATTTCTCTTTCAATCTTCTCAAATCTACCACTTATTGAGTTGGCCAATTTTTCAATAACATTCTCTCATGATTGCTTATTTTCCCTTTGTGGTAAAGGAGGTGGTTGGGGATGATATGGAGGCTAGCAGTGCGGTTGATATCCTTGTTGTTGATAATGAAGTTGATATGGTGGCTTAGTAAAACTCTAGGAGGTGATTTGATGTGCGTTAAATTAGTCGTTGTTCATAACATATTTGATCCAAATTTCACTCATTTCTACATCGCACGCATCATTTTATATACTTATTCGTATTTATTTATTTTAAAATATAAAACTATACAATTTGTGGAGTTTTATTGTCTAGGAGGAAAGAGGACGAAGATAAGAAGATACTGGAGAAAACGACACCCAAATTAGAGTTAAAATAAGTTCGGAATCATGATTTGAAGTTGGGAATATAAGAAGGCTATCGGTCACGGCCGTGACACTGAAAACGGGCCAAAACCCAAATTCACGCCAGGAACAGGTTTTTCACAGCTGGGTTTTCCAGCCATTGTCACGGCCGTGACAATTATGTCATGGCCCGTGACAAACTCCAGAATCAAGATTTTGCCTCGGTCAAGGCCGTGACAGCATTTTCACGGCCCGTGACACCTTCAAAAGTCATTTTAAGCTTCGGTCACGGCTGTGACACACATGTCACTGCCCGTGACAACTCCCGGATGCATTTTTTGGATGTTTTCCTTCGGTCACGCCATGACAATTTACGGGAAAACTTTAAACAATTATTTTTATACCCGTTTTAACCTCAAATTAAGCCTAATCTTCTCCCAAAAAAGTTTGTTATTCAAGGACTCTTCCTACATATAAATATCATTTGAAGATATCAATTTAGAGAGCTTTTGGTCAACTAGAGAATTGAAGAAAGTTTTGGAGGAGTATTGTGAGACGAGCCTAGAGAAAAGCCTAACGCCAAGAGAAGGAGAAATCTACAGAGGAAGAAGACGATCGTCATATCTGTGTTTGGATACATTATTTGTAAACTCTTCTTCTCAACTTTTTGGATGAACTCCATTGTAATTTATTTTTGAATCTTTTCTGGAGAGTTTATATTGTAAGGGATAAACCTGTGAACCCTTTGTTGAATTAATTTTAGTTCTGAATTTCTTATGCGTATGCATGTAGATCTTAATACTCTTTTATGAATCCATGAGAGTTTGAACCCTTGCTAGCATCTTGGACAAAAATAGCAAACTCTTATTTCTCTTTGATAAATAAAAGTGATTTTTGAATCATTAGTTAAGGCATTGCATAACACATCTAGGTAGCATCTTGGATAAGAATATCTTGGATGTGAGGTCTGTGAGATTGGCATCCTGGATAGGAACAATCCATAGTTTAGGAAATACATCTTAACGCATCTCAAAACCCTAGTTGATTAGATTGGCATCCTGGATAGGAACAATCAAGTCTTTTAGATTTGAGATAGTTGATACATCCTGGATAGGACATCATACTTTAGGTAAATCCTAATCCTCGTAAGAATTTGAGTTAAACTAAAATTAATTAAACTTGGGTGAAACTGATTCTCCCCTATTTATATTACATCATCCTAATCCAGAAGGCTTTTGTTGTCAAACTCTTTTCTTCTCTTTCTTGTTCTTCATTTGATATCAAAAACTCATCTTTGTTCAAAAAACATGTCTTCTCTTATTATTTGATGGAAGTAGATAGATAAAGTTAATATTAGTCCTCGTGGGATCGATACTCAACTCACCGTTGAACTATTACTTAATACGATTAGTGCACTTGCTAGCAATTTTATCTGCATAATTAGCACGCATCAAGTTTTTGGCGCCGTTGCCGAGGATTAATTAATTAACTTTATATTCTAGTTTCATTAGCTACTTTAAGATTTTTTTGGTTACTTTCACGTTTCTTCTAGTGTTGTGAGTTTTTCAGGATGTATCTTCTGCACATCACATGTTCAGCAACACATACAACATTCTTTCTTCAATGGCAAAGAAGCAACAAAAGTCTAATCAACAATCATTGCCAGAAATAGAAGATAAAAAAAAAGTCTATTAAGCACGAGGAGGCAAGACCAAGTCAAAATATTATGAAATTGCCTCAGCAAACTCAGCAACAAGACCCCTCAATGGACTCAATAGCCACACTCACACAGGTGATGAGTGGACTATTGACAAAACTTTCTGAGAAATAGAATCATATTCAATCTATGGAGAAGTAGATTTCTGAGCTAATTGAGAGCAACAATGATATAGACAGTGTTATCACATCATTGTTGGCTAAAAACTTATTGGTTGAATCAAAAGTTAATCTTGAAGAGATGATTGGTCAACTGACCACAACAATTGAAAAGAGATTCCTTATGCAGGAAAATATTATCACTAATTTGGAGGCACAATTGACCCAGCTTAGAAGTCAACCCAAAGCTGAAGAAGTACCACCTCCTTTGCCACAACCATCTGAGGTGCAAGGCAAACTTGTAGTCATAGAAACAAAGCTCCAAGCATTAGAGAAGCAAGTTGCGTAATTGACTTCTCAAAATGTTGGACATCACAATGGTAACCATGAGGAGCACCCAACAACTCTCGTGTGTCCCTGCCACATACAACAATCATTTCAAAGAAGAAGGAGACCACGAAGAGAAAACCAAAAGAAATGGACAATGCAATGGCGAATCAAGGAGTCAAGTGAGTACATCATGGAAGAGGGACAAGTCAAAAGGAGGAGATCACTTTCTAATGCCCCTTTCAATTCAGCAATCGTGTCTCCAAATCGACCAACATCCAAAGAGATTAAAGCGTCAACAATTTCAAAGCAGTGACATTGCAAAAGCCCACCTACAATCGAAGAACACCAAGAGATTTTGGAGCCACAAAGCCAGATCATCAAATTTGTGGACCCACAGTGCGAGAGCATAATCGAAGAAAGACTAATTGGTCATATTAATATCATTAATGGTGAAAGTTGGGAGATAGGAGGGTGCATGCTTTTGCACAATTATTTGATATTTCACCTTGACCGGACCTCCATGATCACATTTTCATTCTTGGTGAGATTGTTCCTAATATTTCATATCATCCTTCTTAGACATAGTTTCTTGAGTCACATCAACTCTAGTTCTCAATAAGTCAGTCTATTGAGTGGTGCCCATCATTTTCTCATGAACATTAATTTTTAGTCGAGTCTTAATTTCTTAGTTTTAAAGTCTAAATTTCGAGTCTTAGTTTTTTGAGTCTTTGTATTTTTTTTGTTTTTTAGTCTTGTTTAGTGAATATCTTGAGTACAAAGTCATCTAACACTATTGAGAGGCTTCAAATATCTTCGTCACAAGTCAAAGTTTCTCACACGGGACCTTTTGTTGATCAGTCCGTCGACGGTACTACTGACATTCCTTTCTATCCTCCATAGTATGTATTTTTTTAGGTATTCAGACAATATTGGAGGTCACCGAAAATAACAGCTATGACTATGAGATTTTGAGGGAGATTCGGGCACGCCAGGACACAACTGATAAGATGATTAGGCACATGCACAAGTATCACCAGCCCGAGGTGCATTATGGATTGTTCTTCACCTTGCCTCCACTATTGATGGATTAGTTAGGTTATATTTTTCATTTTCATGCATATTTTTCGTTAATTGTCATTGTGTCATCTCCCTCGACAGAGGCTTAAACACTGAGGACAGTGTTTAGTTTAAGTTTGGGAGAGTTTGCATTTCATGCATTTTGTGTGCATCTGGTGTTGTCTTGCATTTCATGCTTAGTTGCGTTTTATAATTATTTGTATGCAAATCACAAAAAGAGTTTAGTCAAAAAGAGTTTTGAAAGAAAAAAGAGAAGTCCAAAAATATCATTTTCATCTTAGTAACCCTTGCTTAATTTTTTTACTTTATTTAAGTATATTTTAAAGCTATCTAGTAGGATTTATGAAATTCGATTGTCATTCTTTCAAATGCAAATCACAAGTATGTATTGAATTCTTGAATTTTGCTGATAAGGGTTATGATCCCTTAGACTATAATTCTTTTTCAGCTTTATTGTACTTGAGCTAGATTATTATAGCATTTTTATTGAATGTTTAAGTATTTTTTGAGCTTATCGAAAAATATTGTGAAAATGTAAAAAGTGAACAATTGAAAAAATATTTGTGCAAAAAATGAATTATTGTGTGAAAATTTTGAAATTGAAAAAAATAAGTGAAAATAGGAGTTGAAGTAGTATCAAAGTGTTATCCAAAACCTGGGTGAGTCAGGGCAAGTAAGCTCGAGGGGTGCCTTAACACCTGTTGCCCTAAGGCCATCTGGTCTGGGAGTCATCAGTGGAAAGCCCACTACATGGACCATCTTGTGCAAATTGGAGAAGTGCCTAAGTGTTAATTCAATTGCCTAGTTTGACCTTTCATTCAGAAATTGGGAATGTTCGAGCAAGTACAACCGTAGGGGATTCTAAAATCCGGGTGACCTAAGACCATCTAGTCTGGTATCCATCAGTTGAAAGTCTGCTATATGAACTTCTTTGTGCAATCCTGATTGGAAGTGAGAACACATAAAAGTGAAAAGTATATTTATTCTTATTGATTAATAGTATAAGATCAATTGATACTTTTGCCTTCAACATTAATATTGTAGTTTGATAAACTCTGTCTGTTAGGTGTAATAGAATTGTTTAAATTGTTTATGGATCAGAAACTCTTGAAGCGGGAAGATGGATGAATGTGCATTACTAGTGAGGAGTAGGAGAGAGGTGGTGCAAGGAGAGTATTGGTCTACTAGAAATATGTTATGATGGAAGCGCCTTGAGCATTGCTCTGAATTTTGCTTGAGGACAAGCAAGACTTTAAGCTTGGGGGTATTTGATGCGTGCTAAATTAGTCGTTGTTCATAGCATATTCTATCCAAATTTCACTCATTTCTACATCACACACATCATTTTATATACTTCTTTGTATTTATTTATTTTAAAATAGAAAACTATACAATTTATGGAATTTTATTGTCTAGGAGGAAAGAGGATGAAGAGAAGAAGGTACTGGAGAAAATGACACTCAAATCAGAGTTAAAACGAGTCCGGAGTCATGATTTAAAGTTGAGCATATAAGCAAGGCTATCGATCACGGCCGTGACAGAGAATGTCATGGCCCGTGACTGAAAACGGGCTAGAACCCAAATTTTCATGCCCGAAACAGGATTTTCACTGCAGGGGGTGTTTTCCAGCTATTGTCAAGGCCGTTACAATTATGTCACGGCCCGTGACAAATTCCAGAATCAAGTTTTGACCTTGGCCACGACCGTGACACCATTTTCATGGCCCGTTACACCTGCAAAAGTCATTAAGCTTCGGTCACGGTCGTGACGCACATGTAACAGCCCGCGACAACTCCCGAATGCATTTTTTTGGCCGCTTTCCTTCGGTCATGACCGTGACAACACTGTCACGGGCCGTGATAATTTACGAGAAAACATTAAACAATTAGTTTTAAACCCATTTTAACCCCAAATTAAGCTTAATCTTCTCTCAAACAAAGTTTGTTATTCTAGGACTCTTCCTACCTATAAATATCATTTGAAGATATCGATTTAGAGAACTTTTGATCAACTAGAGAATTGAAGAAAGTTGAGGAGAATTGTGAGACAAGAGCCTAGATAAAAGCCTAACGCTAAGAGAAGGAGAAGAAATCTAAAGAGAAAGAAGACGATCGTCATACCTGTGTTTGGATACATTATTTGTAAACTCTTCTTCTCAATTTTTTGGCTGAACTCCATTGTAATTTATTTTTGAATATTTTCTAGAGAATTTATATTGTACGAGATGAACCTGTGAACCCTTTGTTGAATTGATTTTAGTTCTGAATTTCTTATGCATATGAATGTAAATCTTATTACTCTTTTATGAATCCTTGAGAGTTTGAACCCTTGCTAGCATCTTGGACAAGAATAGCAAACTCTTATTTTTCTTTTATAAATAAAAGTGATTTTTGAATCATTAGTCAAGGCATTGCATAACACATCTAGATAGCATCTTGGATAAGAATATCTTGGATGTGAGTTCTATGAGATTGGCATCCTGGATAGGAACGATCCATAGTTTAGGAAATACATCTTAACGCATCTCAAAACCATAGTTGATTAGATTGGCATCCTGGATAGGAACAATCAAGTCTTTTAGATTTGAGATAGTTGATACATCCTAGATAGGACATCATACTTTAGGTAAATCCTAATCCTCGTAAGAATTTGAGTTAAACTAAAATTAATTGAACTTGGGTGAAAACTGATTCTTCCCTATTCATTTTGTATCATCCTAATCCAGAAGACTTTTGTTGTCAAACTCTTTTCTTCTCTTTCTTGTTCTTCATTTTCTATCAAAAACTCATCTTTATTCAAAAAACATGTCTTCTCTTATTAGTTGTTGGAAGTAGATAAATAAAGTTAATATTATTCCTCTTGGGATCGATACTCAACCCACCGTTGAATTATTACTTGATACGATTAGTGCACTTGCTAGCGATTTTATCTGCATATTTAGAACGCATTATGATTATTACCTCAGTTGTTGTGAAGGTCCTCCTTGATTGTTTCAAGAAAAGTTGGGGTGATTTCTCCATCTAGGATTGTAAGTATTTTTTTTTTTCGATTACAAAGGGAGGCCCATGGCCTGGTACAAGGAAAAGAAAGACTGAAAATAAAGGGGGTACATAAATCCCACTTCTATTCAAACTCGAAACCTCTTGGTACTCAAGTAGAGGGGTGAGCCACTGCACCATGCCCTTGTTCCCAGGATTGTAATTATTTGAATATAAATTATTTGAATCTGTGTCTCTTAGTTTACATTGACTTGATTCAGTTACGATATCATTTGCATCAATAAATCTACTTTTGCACTCAAGGAATTATATCCCTCATTGTCTTTCAGATAGGACCATATCCAAGGTGACTCTTCATGCTCTTGATTATCTATGACTAATTGATCCAATAAATCACAAGCCCTTTAATATGGGTGGTTCATGATAGGTCCTCCCGCCATCAAAGAATCAATATTAAACTTCATCGCGAGTGTCAATTTTTTGTTAAAAAATCTCAATCAATAGCCAAATTGATATTTGATAATGTGGGTATTGCCTTTGTAATTTCTTGAATCTTTTTTCCATGTGATCCCCTAAAGATTCATTCTCCTTTTGTTTAAAATAATTAATCTCATTCCTCAACTTGAAAAAATTGTCTGATGGATAGAATCTCTTTAGAAATGTTTGGAACAAATCATCCAAAGTATTAAACGTTCCTTGTGATTTGAGTCTAACTATTCTTAGGCCTCATTTAGGAGAGAGAAAGGAAGTAACCTCAATTTGATGGTATCTTCTATTGCCCCATTGATTTTGATTATCTCACATATTTGAAGGAAATAAGTGACATGTGCGATGATATCTTCATTATTCTTCCCGCAAAATTGATATAATTTCACCATTTGAATAAGAACGGATTTTATCTCAAAATTATTTGCTGCTATTTCCTTGGCATCACAATGCAAGATCTGACACATTTATAGTTCCTTCTTGCCACCTCTTCATCATTATGGTCATTATATTTGCTTGATCAACATGGGCTCTGATATTTGGTACTCTATATTGGTTGTTCTCATTGTTTCTTTTCTCCTTGATTTACATTGTTATCCTGATTCACATGTTGCCCATAACTCCATTTTATTCCACTTACCTCCTCCATGGTTCGTGGTCATTGCTGGCCTTCTTGCTCTTTTGACTTTTCAACTTGCATGACAAGTCTTTTCAATTTTCGGGTTGAAAGGTTCTAGTTCCTTACAAGAGCATGGTATATAACAAAGACAAAAGAAAAGTGTCTAGATTAACAATTGAATCAAAATTTCAATTTTTATACACTTTCCCAACAATGATGCTAACAACTCAACAAGATTCTCGCAAATGCACAGGTCATGTGTAGTAATAAGAATATCAATCCCACAAGGAAGGTACCAAGTATCAAAATTACAGAGTTCAATATGGTATCTAAATGATTAAGGTTACACGTGAAAATATTAACAACACAAATAAATGTTAAGTAAAATGAACACTATGCTAATGCAACCAGGATTTCAATTATAAGAAAATTTGTATTTGACAAATGTCCTAGGATTTCAAATCCATATAGGATTACATTTGGCTAATGTGATGAGTCAACACACTTTGGATTTTTGATTGATTTCAAAGTTGTGAGTTTCGCTTTTAAGGCAACACAATTTGAACTATGCATAAGAAGAGGCACTTCGTGCTCCACATTAATAACCTAATTGTATTCACTTTTTAAAACTCAAAAGAATATAATGTAATCCTACTGCTAGGATGTATGAATATACTTTACTTAATGAAGCTACTAGTTACTCAGTATGATTTATACCACTTGATAACCTAGATTATCTAGATGAGATACTTAATAACAAGTATATCATCCCATTCAATAAGAAAAAGAATTATCATTCATGCTTAGTCATCTACTCTAATTAACAAAACCCTAAATTTTAGCTATCCCTAGAATAAAAAGGAAACTATTACAAAGTAGAATAGCCCAGAGGTTCCAACCGCAAGCAAGTAGTCCTGTAGCCAGAAAGCTAATAATAAATGAGAACAATACAAAGTAAAAAAAGGAAACTTGCATTAAATTCCTAAGATAGAAAGTTTGAACATTCAAAATCCAAACTACTTTCAATTTCAAATATAAATTAAACAACATTAGTCAAAAGTTAATCTAACATTTATGAACCATAAAAAACCCCATCATAAAACCTAGTAGCCTTTCTCAAGATAAAAAGATCAGTCCCACTTTCAAAACCCTATTTTTTTTTTCATATACAAACATTCCAACACATTAATAAAATAATAACATAAATTCCCTAAACGTGCACACTACAGGATCAGAATGGATTCACCTAGTGCGTTATGGGCTCGATATGGTGCTTGAATTGGTGCACTACAATTGATAGAGATGTGTTGTGGGTGTTGCTATGGTCGTCTATCATCAATGTGCTATGGACTTGCTTCTTTGCTACGGGAGGCCAAGCATGGCTGCGACCTAGTCAAAGACAATTCATTTTGGCTACGACCCAGTCGTAACCAAACATTAAATCGGCCTCCTCATCTCATTTTTTTTTTAACATGAAAAGTTTTGCAACACTTCTGTTAATTCCAAATTCGTTTAATAACATGCATGCATCGAAGTAAAAATATATATAATCAAAACACATTTCAATAATCAAAGATTATGACTTATGAGTAATTATCAAGCCTTCACATCATCATAGTCATAAATTCAATCTTCAAGTTCATTATCACATTCATCCTTTACTTCTTGTGTCTCGCTCATGATCGTGAGTTATCGTTCATGGCTCATGATTTGAACGGTAAAAAATATGACATTCTTAGTCGTCATCATAACATCAGGTTCACGACGTGAAACTTCAACATTCTCATTGTTGATTGTGTCTTAGTAGTGTGCTCATGATGAGGAGTTTTCATGGTTGTGATTTGTGATTTTAGAGGCAGTGATAAATCTTGAAAAAATTCTTTAGTTTGTGCTCACTGTCGTGACTCAACGTTTCATAGTTGTAGGCCGTAACCTTTTTAGGTCTCTTTTAAAAATCTAACTCCAAGTATTTTTCAATGTCCTTCATTTGCTTTACTGCTATTATATGAAAGACAAATAAGTAAACTTGTACAAATATTGGCTCAATGAAATTAAAGTAAAAATCCTAATAAAAAGATGCATGTCATGATCAAATTAACAAAAAAAACTAAATATTCTACAAAATGTGGTAAAATCTATATGTATTAAACTTTCCCAAACACATAATCTTGCTTTTCCTCAAGCAAAATTCATGGCAAACTCAAGAAAATTTTATCATAATCATCATCATGTAAATCAATACTTTCCTCATACTATCCTCTTACATGTTCATCATTGGAACATCTTAACTTTGTAAAGTTGAAGGTTCATAAATTTTCTAGAATTTTAATGATATTTAAAATATCAAGTTCAGCCCCGTGCAAAAGAAAAAAATATAGTCTATCCAGTAACAACATTATTGTTAAATATGCAAGTATCATATGAGATTATAATTTTTTACTTTATTTGACATAAAAAAACACTTTATTATGCAAGCTCTAGCCTTCAAATAGGATTGCTGAAGGAAATTTGGGTAGGGGGCTTTTTGCTGATGGATCCTAGACCAATTAGCCTTAGGTCACAAGAATTTAAGAGTCTCATATGGGTCTATTTGCCCATGCATTTTCAGGTTCTGAATGAAGATTTGAACGTAGGTAGTTAAGTTGATAAGTATTTCTCTATATTGCAAGGTGGTATAAGTAAATGGCTTTCGACTAATGACTCACAAACTAGACTGCCTTAGGGAAACATGTTTTAAGGCACCTCTCAAGCTTACTTGCTTAAATATCACCTCAACTCCTTTTCACTTCAAAAATTTCAAACTTCATCATTCTTTTCACTATTTTTTTCAATATACATTTTGATGCATGATAAATTAGTCATATTCTTCATGGCATATTTAGTTTAATTTTCACTAGTTTCATCATCTCATGCATAATTTTGTTTAGGAATTCACTTCAATCTAGTTTTCGGAGTTAGAGTCTACATAATGTTATTTTTTTGATGTCCAGGGAATTCAATAGAGTAACAAAACAGAGGAAGACCACAATTAATTGGTGTATTCAGTTGCGAAATAAAGGATTTAGTAGCGAAATTCTATGAACATCACAACCATGGCAGGTAGGTTACACCAATAAGCACATATGAGCAATCTTTTGAAGAATTTAGGTCATGAATCAATTTCATGGTCATGACACTGAAGAAGCGATGGAGGCGTGAACTGCAACATGCTCTTGTTTATCATCACGACATGTGAAGTCACTTTCACGATCATGAGCGTGACTATATATGCTCGAGACCAACCACTAAAGTCATGGGCCATGAAGAGAATTTCATGGTCGTCAACTAATGAGGTGATGAATGAAGACATACATAATCATGGTCATGCCATTCTAGTCACAACCCATGAAGGTCTTGAAGAGAAGAGACGATGATTAGGTCATAGCCATAAAAGTTATTTCACAGGCCGTAAAATCTCAATGAGGTTGATAGTATACTTTTTTCATTGAAATATTTGTCACGGGACATGAAATGCTGACTCGGGAGAAGTTTTAGTTGAATTTAAATCAGTTTATATTTTGAGGATTTGAACTTGAGATTAATCAAGAATCTGAAAACAATTATGGTCAAAATTAGGTTTAAAAGGCCAGGTCTATTCTCAAGTCATGGAACTTTTGAAAATCTATAAATAGAACCCTAAGGATTCATTGCAGGGTATGCTACATGCCTGGAGAGAGCCTATTGCCAAATAAGAAGATATCTATTTTGCATAGATTTTGAAGAGATGATTTTCGAGGTGTTTTAGTCCTTAATTATTTTTATTTGTATTCTTCTTTCTCTTCACTTCAAAGGATGAACACCGATTGTAATTTTTGTTTTTTATGGAATTATTTAGTAATTTTAGTTCTTCAAAATTCCTATGAGTATGAATGTCGTTCTTAATGATTTTTCATTGATTAATTGAGAATATGATCTTACTAGCATCTTGGCTAGGAATAGTATATTATTATGTCTCATTGATCTCTTATATTGATTTTTTATTTTATTCAAAGCATTGCATGTCATGCCTAAGTTACATCTTGCGGATGAATATTTAGGTGTATGATCTATTAGATTGGCATCCTAAGGTTAACAATAAATAGTCTAGGAAATACATTTTAATGCATCTTAGTTTATGGAAAATAAGATTTTTGACATCCCCGAGAGGAAGGGTCGAGTCTGTTTATAGTTAAGATAGTCGATTCATCATGGAGAGGAAATCATATCTTGAGTATATCCTAATCCACTTAGAAATTTGATTAGAATTGGAGATTCATTAATCTTACAACGAATATCTCTATCTTATCTTATCTTATTCTAATCCAGTGATTGTTGTACTTGCAACTTTATCTTTTATTTTAACTTGTCCTTTCAAAATCTTTTTTTATCCAAAATCATGTTAAATCCTATTAGTTTATGGGATTAGATAGATAAAAATATCAATCCTCATGGGAACGTCACTCTATTAACATCTATTACTTGATACGATTAGTGCACTTACTACCGTATATTTTTAGGACATCTTAGCGCACATCACTTTTCCATTTTTTCAATAAGATTACAAGATACTTTATGCTCAAGAAAGATACTATTCTATAAAGGCTAAAAGAAAAGAAAAGAAAAGAAAAAAAAAGTTGAACAAGATTGTCATATAAGAATTCATAGCATCTATTACTTGATACGATTAGTGCACTTACTACCATATATTTTTAGGATATCTTAGCGCACATCACTTTTCCATTTTTTCAATAAGATTACAAGATACTTTATGCTCAAGAGAGATACTATTCTGTAAAGGCTAAAAGAAAAGGAAAGAAAAAAAGTTGAACAAGATTGTCACATAAGAATTCATAGTTTTACTCAACAAAACTCAGACACTAGTATTCAATACTCAAATAATATACAATAAAGATAATAGTATTTGAATTTCATTGACCTAAATGATGTTCTTTGAGTCAAACCCAAAGAGTATGAAAAATAAATAAATCTAATAAAAATAAAAAGAAAGAGAAAAGAAAAGATCTCACCCAAGTTTGTAACTGTTTTGAAAGAACTACAATAGAAACTTTCGATGGTGAATTTGTCAAAAGATTGAAAATGTGATGACTCATATCAACCTTTAATGGCTATGATGATGTTCATGCCTCGACGGGCTGTGATGATGTGATGACTCATGAAGTAGGTCTTAAAAGTCTTCGATGTGATGTTCATGCACCTATTGTGATTGCTCTATCATGATCATCATTCGTGTAGGTAAATTGTGCTAGACTCCTTTGATCACCTAGAACCTGTGAAAAATAGCACCCAAAGCAATTGTTAGAGAGAGAGAGACAGAGAGAGAGAGAGAGAGAGAGAGAGAGAGAGAGAGAGAGAGAGAGAGAATGTTCAACCTAAAAGAAATCGACTTACTAAAAAGAAATCAAAACTAAATGCTAAAAGAAAATAAGAGTATTGAGTTGCCTCCTNAGAGAGAGAGAGAGAGAGAGAGAGAGAGAGAGAGAGAGAATGTTCAACCTAAAAGAAATCGACTTACTAAAAAGAAATCAAAACTAAATGCTAAAAGAAAATAAGAGTATTGAGTTGCCTCCTAACAAGCGCTCTTATTTAATGTTGTAGACTTCACTTCCAATTGTTGTTCAAAGTTGCCAATGAAAGGTGTGGTGCCTCAAACATGAGTGAATATACACCCAACTGTCTCCAACTTATGGTAACCTTCTTTAGTGATTTTCTCTTTGCCCTTGTTCTGACTTTTTTAATCCACCTCTTGTTGATTTGGAGTCTGGCCCTTTGTTCGCCATTGTTTGATGAAGTTGGCGTATCTGATCTCATTAATGGTGTTGATACTGATGTTGATGGTATTGATGATGATGATAAAGCCAATGATGTGTTTCGCTCCTCTTGTGGTGGTGAGTGATTCAAATATAGGGTTGTAAGGATTGTTGGGGTTTCCAAAGGTGAGCTCCTCCTTTGGACTTTTCCATTTTTAATGAAATATGCGCTTGTCTCCTTTACCCTTCACTGAGTATTCCATGTCTTTTGTTGATAATACCTCCTTGCTCTCCATCTTCTTTGATAAACATTTTGATGGTGGCATGGACACATGCTAACTAGTAGTCCCTCAACAGCTTTTTGAGATTCAGTAATTTGAGAAGTTAGTTGCATAACTTGCTTCTCTAATGCCTGAAATTTTGCTTTCATGTGTTCAAATTTTAGTTGAAACTGTTATGGTTGAGGAGGAGAGGATTCATCTTTCACTTTGATTTGATTTTCATCTGAGTTAAGTGTGCTTTCAGGTTAAGGATAAGTTGGTCTTGCATAATTAATTTCTTCTCAATTGTTGAAATAAAGTGATCAAACATTCCCTCCAATTTGTCCTTTGACTCGATTGTCGATGTGATGAGACCATCAATCTCTGAATTATGTCGCTTAGTCTCTGAAATTTGTTTCTCCAAAATTTGAATGTAGTATTCTTGCATGAAAAATTTGTTCATCAGCACATTCATCAGATGTGTCAACAATGCAAGCAGGTCATTCATCTTCTTGAGATTGACAAGATGATTTGCTAAAGCTTTGTTCCGAAAGATTGATGCCAACTTAGATTATGATGGGTCTTTGTGTTGATTGTTTGATGACATTTTACACTTCCTTCTCAAGTTGGGCTTCTCCATGAACTCCATCGTGTTATGAAGTTTTGTTCTTGCCCTCAATTCGTAGCTTTTATGGTTGATTGGATTTCCCATGCTTCTTCGTAATTAAGGGCGCTTTGTCGACCAGGTAGTGTATAGAAGATGTCTCCTAAAAAATTGACACAACAGTAAAAGAAACGTGAAAGTGTATGCAATAAGAATTCACACGTGATAAAAAAATAGAAAAATAAAACTCTCAAATGAACAAATGAAATTAGAAAAGTATTATTAGAATTAGTCCCTTTCCAAAAACTTGATGCGGAAATTATGATAGCATACGCTAGCAAGTGCACTAGCCGCTCAAGTAATAAAGTGATGAGTAAGGTTGTCGATCCCACGAGGTTTATCTAATTCCTATTCTCTAATATCACATAGTCGTTTGAGAAATTAAAGATGCAATTTAGAAATAACGAAATGAATCCTAAATAAATTCAGAGGTCAGATGAAAAGGCATCAAATATGAGGAGAATTAGGGCAACCCTCATTTACACTATTGATGTCATGGATCCTAAAACAAGCACTAACACATATGAACCAATGATAAAGTAGAGAACTCTCAGCCTATCTAACTCACCAATATCTCAAACTTGAGTTATTTATATTGCAAATAAAAGTAGGAATTCATCCTCTAGGTTTTTTATCCTAATTGAACAAGGTGCATTAAAATCAGTTTCCTCTCAATTAAAAGTTTTTTCAATTTCTTCTTAATTGACTACACACCTAGGATTCTTCAGATTTCTCCCAAGTTGTGGTATTCATGAAATAGAATAAAATCATGGAGAATAATTAAGAATGAACATGAATACTATAAACTATTTATACATAATTTCTACTAAAAGTTGTGAGAGATAATATATAATTTCTACTTCAATTAAGAATTGATTATTTTGAAAATTCTCAATTAAAAGGATTCCTAGCATTTCCTACTTTTCATAGGAATTGGTTCATTTGAGAAATTTCAATTGAAGGACTTCACATTCTCCTACTTCAACTAGGAATGAGTTCTTTTGAAAAATTTGACTAGAAAAAGTAGCCAAAACTTCATGGAAAATACTATTAATCATTATACAAGTCCTTGAGAGCTATTAGAGTGATATTACTATGTATTTTAGAGAGTTTTGAAACATAAAAGATCAGCCAAAGAGAGCCACAAATTTAGAGAGAAATTGGAAGATTTTCTTATCTAACTTGGAAAAGGACTCTTATTATATTCTAACCCTTTGGGGATCAAAAGTAATCAAATTTGTAAATGTTTGAAAGAGTTTTGGTGCTCTAAATTTCTGCCTAAATGAGAGTTATGAATTTAATTTAAAACTTTTAATTTCTTCCTATTTTGACTTATTCTTTCAAAATATCTCATCTTTGTGAAAGGCTTGAGACCCCTTGGAGCTCGGTTGTACCCTATAATAGAAATGCAAAGGGCCTCCATATTATTTCTCACAAGAATATCTCTCTCCATATTTATCAAGAAAAGGAGGCTATCTCTATGGAAAAAAATTCGCTTGCCTCTCATTATTTTTCTAGTCGTTGTTCCAAGCATACGAGAGAGAGAGAGAGAGAGAGAGAGAGGAGAGAGAGAGAGAGAGAGAGATCCCTGAGTTCTTCTGCAAGATCCAGACATCAAAAAGAGCTACGAGGAGTGGGATTGCTCTAGTCATCCTCTTCATTTGCGATAGAACTTTGCGTTAGATTTATTTTTTTTTTGTTCCTCTTGATGACAAATTATTTTGTGTCAATTTATGTATGTCAACTAGAATAAAGTAGTTCTCTATTAGGGAAAGGCTTATTGAACCCCATGTATCTTTTGGGTCATAGTTTTCTATTCGGAATTTTTATGAACTTTCATGTGATTGATTACTTTTGATTTTTTTGTATCTTTTCAATTAAAAGTCCTATTCTGTCTATGTGGCTTCGAAATTCAGAATACATCAATTATTAACTCACTTGGTTCAAGGTTTTAATAACCAGAGTTTGTTGTTGCATGCATCTTAAATAAATTTAATTCGTAATTGATTTTGTTTGAATTTTTTTATTTAATATTATTTTAAAATAGTTAGGTCATCTAGTTCGAAGTCCTATATTTTTTATGTAACCCTTCCTTCAAAAAACTTCAGATTTATTTTGATTGTTTTAACTCAAGAGATAATGTTGAGGATACAAGTCTCAACCTTAACTCCTTCGCGAATTTGAAACACTTTTTTTGCACAAGATTTGTCCTTTTCACTTTCTAAAATTAATTTTTAACTCTTTTCAACCTTAGAAAACACCATAGGTTAGAAGAAAGATTTAGATTAGTCCTCGTCGGTTGAAAACCCTATTCATCACTTTATTACTTGTGTGATTAGTGCACTTGCTAGGCTATTAAATTTCTCGCATCTCCTATTTATCTCGGCCTTGTTTGAGGAAGGATAAGAACTAGGTTGTAGCCCTAGTAAAAATGATAATTATCTAGTTATACTTACCAATCTAAGGTCTGGTAAATGGTCTCCACACTTGGCCTCAAAGCAAATGGCTTGGAATTTTTTTATTTGTATTTTATTTATTCATTTTCTTAAGAAATTACATGTAAATAAGAAACTACCCCTTATTGTCAATTTTTTTTATTTTTTTCATATTCATTTAACCTAAATAAAGCTTAACCTAAAACTTATTACAAATCACATTTAGTATGCTTTAATATGCAAGGACAATTACTAGGATTTTATTTTTCAATTTTAATATTTTTTAATACATTTTCATGCCTTGGGCAAAATTTTGCCATTTGAGTACTCCAACTATTAAGGTTAAAGATTTTATTTTAATACAATTAGCATAATACATATTTATCATATAATATGACATATACACATGAGTCTTATATGTATTAAGTAATCAATATTACAAATATCACGATCATCATCAGCAACACCATTGACATCAGATGCACCACCTCAATCAAACATTGACAACAAAAAAAACCCAAGTTCAGATCAACCATAAAGGAACTCAAAAAGTGAAATCAAGGACAAAGCAAAGTTCACTAAACAAGGTTAGCAAAATTTAAAGATTATTAAGTACATATTCACTCACATTTAAGGCACAACATCCCCTAATTGGCATGACTGACCATTAATGGGAGATGTTGAGTCTATGACTAGGGCTCTTATTGGGAGGCAACCCAGTTCTTTTATTTTCTTTAAGCATTCAATTTTTTTCGTTAGGTTGATTTCCTTTAGTTGTTTTATTTTCTTTTATGTCAAATATTTCCTTTTATAATTTATTTGAGTGTTTTTTGGTCCTAAGTAAAGAAAGAGTCCCATACAATTTCTGAAATATTTGGAAGGATACCAAACATGGTGGAGCCATCAATACCTATGCATAACAACTATCAGTTCAACTCTTCCAATCAAGGTTGCATGACATAGATTACAGGTCATGATTTTTCACCATGGGTCGTGAGCATCATTGAAGATTTTCAAAAGGCTGAATCACATGTTTTTAAAATCATCAAAATATGCTACTCACCGAGGAATAGCTCACCAAGTTATACACCAACAAAATAATGGGGCATTATCATTACCACTACCTATTAAAGAGTGTGATAGGAGTTGCGTCGACACTTCTGCTTATAATTAAACCATAACACTTGTGACTTGGATGATTCGAAAGAACAGTAAAGTTGTGTAGGAACTTTGGAAGAAATTGAGAAAAATCTTATTTGAGAGGGAATTCGTCTTAAAGCATCTTGTTTAATAAATTAAGAATAAAAATAAAAAGGATTAATATTTAGTTTTTATTTTCAAGATAGTTCACTTGAGCCTCAAAGATTGGCAAGTTATATTTTGAGGATTCTCCTCTTTCACAATTTAAGTTCAATCAGTAAAAAATAGTGGATGTTTCATCTAGGGTTTACTCTAACCTTATCATCATCATATTTTCTTAATCTCTAAGTTCTTTGGTGAATTTTATTTTATTTTTTTATTCCAAAATATTTTAATTTCTCACATAATAAATCATGATTGTGGCATAAGAACTAGATAGTCCTCGTCAGATTGACAACTCCACTCTTCACTTTATTACTTGAGCGACTTTAATGTACTACTATCATAGTTTTCGCATCAAGTCTTTTTTTGAATTTCTAACTCCATTTATTTTGGAATATTGTCCTCTCCTTGGTTTACAACTTTTATCAAAAGGACAAATAAGAAAACTTAGGTGGAAACTCACTCAATGAAATTAAAATAAATTTTTTAGTAAAATGATGTATGTGATAAAATTAACGAAAAAACTAAATATGTTATGAAAAATAAGGTAAATTTTAATTAATCAATTATTAATAATTTTAGGTCAATTTTTTTGTAGCTATTTTATCTCGATATTCGGCTTTTTAACTAAAAAGTGTTGGTAGTTTTGGGTAATGCGCTACGCACTATTAAACCCCTTATTATAAACAATATCCATATAATATGTGGTTTAAGTTCTTGGTTAAATATGCAAAGGAAATACCTAGTTCACTACCAAACTAAAGAAATGACAAAGATGAAGGCAACAAAGTTGAATCCTCGTGCATTAAATTGCATTCTTATCCTTTCTAAAGATGTCTTCCAAAATTTTGCTAGACTTGTTCTTTTTTCTTTTGGGTTTGGTGACCTACCACTTATGTGAAACAATAAGCTTTCTATGTTAGTCATATGACAATAACTATTGTTTCATATAACTCAATTTGCTATACATAAATGTTTTCCCTCGACAACTTTAAAATTATTGGTAATTTTGAATCATGAGCTACATGCTACTAAACCCCTATATAAAAACTATCTATATAACATATGGTTTAAGTTCTTGGTTCAAGCTACAAAGCACACGTCTAATTTACGGCAAAACTAAAGAAATGATACATATTAAGGCAACACACTTAAATCCTAATGTTTTAAATAGCATGTTTATCATGTAAAAAGTTGGCTTCCAAAAGATTTCTATTTTTTTTTCTTTTTTGTTTAAGGTTTGGTCACCTCCCATTCATGTGAAACAATAAGCTTTCAATATTTGTCACATAACAATAACTATTGTTGCATAAAAATCAATTTGCTATACAGAAATGCTTTCCCTCCTTGACAATGTTAAAAAATATATATAATTTTGGGTCATGCACAACACGTTCAGAAAAAGCTTGTAAGACTTGTTCATTTTTCTTTAAGGTTTGGTCACTTGCCATTTAAGTGAAACAACAAGCTTTCTATTTTTGTCAATAATAATAACTATTGTTGAATAGAATTCAATTTGTAATACATAAATGCTTTCCCTCCACAACAACATTCAAACTTATTGAAAATTTTGGTGTGCTACACACTACTAAAAACACCTGAATATAAACACCATCTATATAAAATATGGTTTATTTGCTTGGTTATATCTACAAATCAAATACTTGTTCACTACAAAATTAAAGAAATGATAGAGACTAAGGCAATAAACTTTGTTTGCTTATCCCTCTTGCATTAAATTCCATGCTTGTCCAATTAAAGGCTTACTTCAAAAGCTTGTTAGGCTTGTTCTATGTTTCATTAAGGTTTGCTCACCTGCCATATATGTGAAAAATAAGCTTTTTATGTTCGTCATATAAGACTAACTATTGCTGCTCTGAATTCAATTTACTATACGGAAATGCTTTCCGTCCTCAACGACATTAGAAGTTGTTGATAATCTTGGGTCATGCGATTCTAGTAAACCCTTAATATAAACACCATATATATAACATGAGGTTTGAGTTCTTGGTTAAATCTACAAAGTGCACGTCAAGTTTAGTAGAAAATTATAGAAATGATAAAGACTAAGACAACACACTTAAATTCTCATGCATTAAATTGCATGTTTGTGCTTTCAAAAGCTGACCTCCAAAAGTTTGTTAGACTTGTTCCTTTTTCTTTAAGTTTTATTCACATGCCATTTATGTGAAAGAAAAAGCTTCCTATGTTCGCCATTGAACAATAACTATTGTTGCATTAAATTTAATTTGCTATACAAAAATGCTTTTTCCTCCTCGAAAACATTCACCATAACCATGACGACCCACGAGAGGAGTGAGAGAGAGAGAAGAAGAAGTTTAAACTGTAAACACCATTTTCTCATGTTCATCTCCCCTCCACTTTTCCCTCTCTCGACGTTCAATGCCAAGTGTTCCAACAACAGAATCACACACTCACCTTTTAGGACAGTGCACCTGCTGGCCTTAACCTCCTTCTACCTCGTGTTCCAACATGTTCCTACTACTTATGTGAAACAATAAGCTTTCTAGGTTAGTCATATGACAATAACTATTGTTACATAGAATTCAATTTGCTATACATAAATGTTTTCCCTCAACAACTTTAAAATTATTGGTAATTTTTAATCAGGTGCTGCACGCTACTAAACCCCTTAATATAAAAACCATCTATATAACATATGGTTTAAGTTCTTGGTTCAAGCTACAAAGCACATGCCTAATTTACTGAAAACCCAAAGAAATGATAGATATTAAGGCAACACACTTAAAACCTAATGCTTTAAATAGCATGTTTATCATTTAAAAAGTTGGCTTCCAAAAGGTTGTTAATTTTTTTTTTCTTGTTTAAGGTTTGGTCACCTCCCATTCATGTGGAACAATAAGTTTTCAATATTTGTCACAAAACAATAACTATTGTTGCATGAAAATCAATTGGCTATACATAAATGCTTTCCCTTCTTAATAATGTTAAAAAATATATATATTTTTGGGTCATGTACAATATAGGATCTGGATGGCACCAAGAGGGGGGAGGGGGGGGTTGAATTGATGTATAAAAACTTTTATAACTTTTGTTCTGCTAGATTAGTTAGATTATATTTAGTGGAAGCATATAAAATTCGAAAGCACACAGATAGAGTGAGAGAGAGAGCAAAGGAAACAAACAAGCACAAAAACACAAGGTTTGTTGACGAAGTTTGGCCGAACTCCTGGCCTATGTCCCCGCTCCGGTCTTCTCGCACCGAGATCACCAAAGATCACTAACTCCTTCTTCAAGGGCGAAGGTTCCCTTATAAACTTCTCCTTTCTTGCACGAGGACAGGGAGACAATCTCTTACAAATCTCTAAGAACTCTTGGTCTCGTCTATCCTGGATTCTTCACTCGAATCGCAGAAGGGGAACTAAGGCTTTCTATCACTCAAAGCGCTCGCTCAATATTTTGCCAAAGTTACTTCACAAGACTCTTGGGATTACATTATATACTCTGCACTAAAGACATCTCAGAAACTAGCCGTTAATGCAAGTACAGTATCTTCACCTACTTCTCCGGTCGTCCGCTGCTCCAGCCTTGGTCGACCGCTGCTTAGGTGAAGTCTCCACTTGAACTTCCGTCTGGTGCTTTGGTCCCGTCTATCCTGTCTATCCTGGATTCTTCACTCGAATCGCAGAAG